>WIWV01000042.1:0-207302 GCA_014839625.1 Penicillium ucsense
TCATCAACCCCCCCCCCCGGCTCATCGACCGCGCCATAAAACCCTCGTTCCTTACACTTCGCATTGTTTGTAGGGTTTGTTTCGTGTGGCTGAGTTGCTGACAATATTTATTTATCTTGGATCATAGACGCCGAAGCTGGCTTGAATCAAGCGTGTGGCGAGGACTCCGATTGTATCAATCGTGCGACCAAAATCGAGTGCGTGGGGGACTGTGACTGTGGACCAGATTGTCGCAACCAACGATTCCAGAAGAGGGAGTACGCTCCCGTCGCAGTCATCAAAACGGAGAAGAAGGGATTCGGCCTTCGAGCAGAAGCCGATCTTGATGCACACCAGCTCATCTTTGAATATGTGGGCGAGGTGGTCGGTGAAGCGCAGTTCCGACGTCGGATGAAGCAGTACGATGAAGAAGGCATCAAGCACTTCTATTTCATGTCTCTGAACCGGAATGAATTCGTCGACGCGACGAGACGAGGCAACCTGGGTCGTTTCTGTAATCACTCATGCAATCCCAATTGTTATGTTGACAAATGGGTGGTGGGCGAGAAGTTCCGCATGGGGATTTTTGCGCAGCGATCGATCCGGGCCGGCGAGGAACTTGTCTTTGACTACAATGTCGATCGTTATGGCACGGAACCGCAGCCCTGCTACTGTGGGGAGCCCAACTGCGAAGGTTTTATCGGAGGTCGGACTCAGACTGAACAAGCGACCAAACTGTCTAATGCAACCATTGAAGCGTTGGGCATCGATGATGCAGATGGCTGGGATACTGCAGTCACCCGGCGACCCCGGAAGAAGAAGAGCGGCGAGCATGATGAAGAGTATGTGGACAGTGTGGAGCCCAAGTCCCTGGAGGAAGACGCGGTGACCAAGGTGATGGCGGCACTCATGCAGTGCAAGGAGAAATGGATTGCTGTCAAGCTGTTGAGCCGTCTTCAACGTTGCGCGGATGAACGTGTCCGCAATCGTGTCATTAAGATGCACGGCTACCAGATCTTGAATTCACAATTGGCTATGTGGAAGGAGGACGCCAATGTGCTCTTGCAAATTTTGGACATTCTCGACCAATTCCCCCGTTTGACTCGCAACAAGATCGTCGATTCAAAAATCGAGACCAACATCCAGCCTTTGACAACGCACGAAGACGAACGGGTGGCGGGCAAAGCTGCGGCTTTGTTGGCGAGCTGGGCAAATCTGGAGGTTGCATACAGAATCCCACGAATGAAGCGGGGTGACCAACAGGTCAAGCCTACTGTGAACCAATTCGAGCGTCGTGAATCCGGGAGAGAGCAACAACCACGATCGGTCAGCCGATCTCCACCTCCTGTGATACCTACTGGACCAGCAGCCCGAGGCCATGGCCTTGGTCCGCATCGCCGCGACCGCCACATGCACCATCATGGCGGATTTGGTCCAGGCGGCTTTGGTCCAGGCGGTGGTGGCCGGCCACGCCGAGACCGTCGCAATGATCCCCGCAATCGACAACCTTTGCCTGAGGGATGGTTCATTGCGGAGGCTGAAGGAGGACGGGTCTACTACTACTCGGCGGCTGGGGAGACGACATGGACACGGCCCACGGCTCCACCACCCTCAGCCACCGCACCGGCCACGGCAGTACGCAACCAGGCGTTGCAGAGCATCATTGATGGAATTGTGAATTCCCAGGATAAGACGCCCACCGAGCGAAAGACCTCAACTCCAGGCACGCCCCAGGCTTCGTCAGACCCAGTGGACAAGAAAAAGAAAGATGGAGACTGGTGGAAGAAGCTATCTTTGGAGAAGCAAAAGAAGCTTTACGAGAACACGGTAAGCACTCGAAGACACAAGCGAAAGAGGCCGACCCTGAGCTGAGTAGGACTAACGATGATCCCTTTTCTGGTCAGCTGCATCCTACAATCAAGCATGTCGTGGACCAGTACAAGCACAAGCTTCCCAAAGAGGATTTGAAGCGATTTGCCAAAGAGGTTAGTCAATTACATCCAAGGCACTTATCTACTTGTTCTGACACTGGTTCTAGACTGCCAAGAAGCTTGTCGAAGGTGACTACAAACATGAGCGCGTCACCGACCCGACCAAGATCAGCGACAAGCATCAAAAGACGGTCAAATCATACTGCAAGACGTTCTTTGAGAAAGCGGCCGCCAAGCACAAGGAACGCGAAGCTCGCAAGGCTCAGAAGGAAGCCTCGACGGCAGAGTCAAAGCCGGATGCCACGCCAGCCGGGGATCAGGATGTGGAGATGATCGACGCGGAGCAGCAAGGGCCCACAATCACTGGTGCAAATACCAGAAATGGGTCTTTGACTTCGATGGATGAAGACATCAACATGTCCGGGGTGAAGCGCAAGCGTAATGGTGAAGCAAGCACGCCACTTGTGGACGACCATGATGCTTCTGACCCCGAGACTTCTCCTTCGAAGCGCCAGAAGTCTACGCCTCCTCCGCCGCCGCCGCCTCCTCCTCCCCCAGCGGATGCTCCTTCTGACGCCGAAGACCATGATACATAGACCATGTATCCTGCGCGAGGGGTGATGGCTTTTTGACATGACCGCTGATGCCGAGAGAAACGTGAGGGTAACGTGAAACTAACGTGAAAGCAACGTGGAAGGAACGTGCAGGTGACGTGGGAATGAGAGATGTCCTGCGTATCCGGCAGTTGTCGGTGTCTCTGGGCAGTCCGTCTCTGCTGGCCAATCCTTGCTATTGCAAGATCTGTTGTGAGCACCAACAGATGATCAAGAATGATCCGGTTGATTGCCCTACCGAATGTCACTTCCCGATGTTTTCGTCAATGGTATTATTGGTCCACGTTCTCATGAGCCCCGGCAAATAACATGGCGGTTTCGTGTCTCGACTGTATCTGGTTTCCTGGCTCAAAAGTTCTTCTTCCAGCGTTGCTCGTCTTTCTGGTTCTTTGGCAATAATGCCCTGCCCGGTGCTTCGATCACCTTGTTCTTCCATCTTTCAGCGCATGAAGATACTTCTTTTTTTCAGCGGGTTTCTTTTCCCCCTTCTCTTCCTTTCCCCTGGCTATGCCCCTGCCCCTTGCTCCTCTTTCTTGTTCTTTTTTTCAACACTTCATATGGGGACATACACCCTCCACCATTTCTTTTTTTTTCTCTTATTATCCATATCCGTTTAGTGATCAGGTACAATTTCCCACCTTCTCACGTTGCCTGATTCCACATTTTTTGCATGTCATGATCATTGCCTCGGTGGGATCCCTTGTGCAGCCGATGATCCATTGATTGTAAGTCGATGTTTTCTTTCATTTTTCTTGTCATTTTATTTCTCCAGCTACCAAGTGTGCGAGTATACCCCCTGATCATAGTTGCAATGAAGGAGTTTTGAGATGATTAGCCCGTCTTTTTTTGACGAAATCGATGTCTTGCTGTGGGTGATGTGTGTTTGAATGGGCATGTTTGGCGAGACGCATGTAAGTCTGTTCATATAGTTAGGAAATCTGAATGGCATAGTCCTGAGTCCTGACACTTCACATTCGCGAATTGCACTTCTTTGTCCAGTGTACAGTGTACACCATATATACTCGGCACCTTCTGAAAAAACCCGGTAGCTGGAGCTGAGGGCACCTTGTATATCACTCGTCTACTTGCTAATGATGCCCCCCGGCCAAACTCGGTATCTATCACAGAATACCTATCAGAAGCAGAAAGTGCAGCAAGACTGTAACTTCCCATAAGGAAAGCAGGTACCACAATTGACCCATCTACCTCTCATACAGACCGTACTCAAGGTCTGATCTTCGCACAGGCACGTGGGTACAGTGTACACTGTACGTACACATTGCACTGCAGCATGTGGGTATGGACGGCGAGTCATGTCCACTGCATTCGTGGATTATAGATCCGTGTTTTTTTTTTCTTTTTTCTTTTTCTAGAAAAATTGCCCTCTTCCTCGTAGGTACCTGGGTAGGTAGGATGGAGCTGTAGATTGGGGTGAGTTCCGGTTGGTGTATCTGGGCAGTGGTCATGACTCGGACGAGAGTCGAGGCCTTTGTCTACTCTACTGTATGCGTATACTTTGCACCGAAAGGGATTTGTCTTGATCCTTGTGTATCCATTCTTATAGTTGTTTTATGAATTCTTGCGATGGGAGATATTGTTGTCATGATCATGGAGTGAACACCCCCTTTCATCATTCTTTTTGTTTTTTTTTTGGGATTCGCGTTTCAAAACTCATGATATTGAACGACCATGCTGCGAGGCTGCGATGCTGCGATAGTGTCCATTGCCGAAATGATCCCAAATCTAGTAGAAACTCTCCACAATACTCTCCTTGTTCACACCAGCGCCAGAACCACCGGGAGCCATCTCTCCCAGACGGAAGACGCTCTCGACCACACTCAACTCAGTCGCCGTTGTGTCCAGACCCGTCACGGCCAACCAGTCGTTCACGACCATGCCGGCGCCGACCACGGGGGAGCCACGGTTGACGGAACCAGCCACCAGGGGCACCTGCAGGAGGGAGGAGAGTTCATCTTGGTCGCGGATGGAGGTCTTGGGGTGGACGAGACCGCCTTGGTTGGAGAGGGCCATGTACGAGCCTGTGAGGACGTTGTCGGCGACTGTTTGGCGGAAGACTTCGACGCCGAGGACGTCGGCGATGCTGGGGGATTGTCAGTTGCGGTTCAATGAAAGGTGACAAGGGCGGGTCAAATCTTGAGGAAAAATTGTTCATCTTTCCAGTGACAAGGAGAAACAAAGACTTCCAGATCAAACAAAGATAAAAAAGAAAGGAAAAAAAATGGCAAGTGTCTCGAGGGCAACCACAGAAAAAGAAAAAACCTACATCTCTTCCGTCTCCCTCTCCAAATCCGGATGCACCAAGGCAACATGATCATTACAACAAATGACATTTCCCAGAGCACTCAATCGCTCCTCTATACGTTGAATCTTGACCGCATCGGGCAGTGTGTTTCGCAAATGCTGCAATTCCTGATCGGTCGTTGTGGTCGGCACCAGCAGACCGTTCTTGTTCCCGACGGTCAGACGGCCGACAATGCGGGTTCCGGCGATCGTCGCGTGGCAGATGGGGATGACATCTTGCAGTTCGGATTCGAAGACTGAGTAGAAGTTTTCCGAGGCGCCGACGGCGACGATGGCGTAGGAGTTGGTGAGACGGGCGAAGACACCGACTCTAGATGGTTCAGGGAAGAGAAGAGATTAGCATATGATCATGCGGTCGACTTTTCTTTTCCAATTTTCCTTTTGGGTTTTTCTCCTTCTCTTGGCGGATAACGAATGCAATTTTTGTCGGTCGTGATTCGGTTTCAATTCTGGAGATCATTCGAAAAGTAGTTTTTTTTTTCTCTTTCTTTCTTCTTTGTCTCTTCTTTTCTTGGCTTCGGGATAGTGTCTTGTTGCCGTCGCATATTCAAACTCGCTTCCCAATTCTAGACATGGTGGAGGCGGTCGAAGCGTAAAGATTTCGGCCCTCATGAGGGGTTGAATGCGCCAGAAGCCAATTTGTCGCGGCGCTGAACTTGAGCGACGGACGAGGGGGGGGAGAGAATGCCAAGATTCAATGGGATGTGCTTACTCGTTGGAGTTTTCAAATTGGGCGCGAACAGCCATGATGTGCGAGACGTTGATCGTCGGGTTTGTCGAGAGGGGTATCGTGGGGAGGGGAGAGGAAGAAAAGGTGTGAACGGTTGCCGGTTGTGGTCTGCAAGCAAAAAGTTCCGCAGGAAAAAAGCTCGGATGCGGTGGAGACGGGAGGTGAGGAAGAGAAGCCACGAGCGACGGAGAGAAAGGTCGTTGTTGCAAGTGAAAAGTATGAAGGAAGAAAGAAAAGATAGTTGGAATTATAAATTAGTACTGAAGATTCTTTGAGTCTTTTTGTTCTTCTAGTCAGCTATGGGGACTGGACTTGGCTGGATTATAAAGTGTCGAAATTTGGCAAATTTGCCAATTTTTTTTGACTCACGCAAGGTACTACGAACGCATCGTTGATTTGATGAGCACGGATTCCGTTCTATCACGCTACAATAGACATGACCTCCCAAGGTCCGCAGCACAAAATCGTCTACTTTTCGCCTCCCTCGTCAAAGCCGAAAGCCCGGCTCTTTCCAATGGCGAAGCCCAAACGGTACTCGATACGATCGTCCAATCAGGGGCTCTAGACAGAAAAGATCCGCAGACCCCACTAACACGTAGACTGTACTCGCTACCTACAGCTTAATGTGTATCCAAGCCGATAGATTAAGTACTGGGTACAAACTCCATCAACTGACTCATTCTGCCTCATCTTGACGGGGGCGCGTCAAGTCGAATCATCCGCCTCGGCGAGTCAGTGGAGCTTTTGAGTCAAATAAGCTGTGCATGATGAACAAACAGTAACGAAAGGTTTCAAATCAGTGGCGCAGCAGCCTTCACATGAAAAGAGGAATGAAAAGACCCTGAATTGATCAATGGGCTGAATCACATCTACAAGAATGTGCTAAAGATCAATTACAAACTTGGAAGAACTGCGATCTTATTTTGAGCTGAACGTAAGATTCCATCCTTAGCTACTTACTATATGATGGATAACCAGTATAGCTCAATATTCAACCTCTCTCGAATCATAACGTGTCCTACCCTCCACTTATTTCCTTGCTCATGCGCAGCCCTGTAGAAATCTTAAAAGTACAACTTACACTTCCTAGACTTCATGGATACCTCACTCAAACAGCTCTCCTGGCCCTCATAGAACGACCAAGTTGCTCCGTGAGGTCTGCCTAGTGTTTAAATGAACGAGCACAGATCCGAGGATAAGAATCAGACGAGAAATCTGCAGTCCAGTACTTAGCGTTGAAATTCGAATACATTGCTATTGGCTAGTCCTTGATAGAAAGGTATGATGATTGCGATGTCCATAAGAATGCTGTTCATCTCGAGTGAATGCTTTCGTCCTTCCCTTGTGACTTCGACTATACATCATCCGGGCCGGTGTTGACCCTGTAAGGTTGAAATTCTGGATGGTTAAGACAGGGCATCAATCTCCAATTAGCTGGAGCTACCTACCTCGTCTACTACCTAGATGTACTCTCGAGAACCTTAATCACGCCGAGTGAGTAATTGTGCATTGAACAATTATCGACATGAAAACTCTGAAATGCAGACCGGACCACAGCTCTAGGCAACCCTGGACGAGATTTTCACGCTGTACAGGACAACCTTACAAGGACCCTGTCAAAGACACAAATGGGTCCACAAATACAGTCAAGGCCCCGCAACACAAGAGTCTACAAGAAAATAAGGAACCCCAAAACCACACAGCTTCAAAATTCAAATCGATGTCGGGCCCCGAGGCAACATCCGGATAAAGTGACATTCCTAGATCACCGGGAACCAACGCCGTCGCTGAACAGACACCAAAAACAACAAGATGGGGACTTAGAAAAATAAAAACACAAAGGTGAACCTCTCCAAGATCGAAGCTTGGTATTGCGATGAAGATGCATCAGGGAACCAAATCAGAAAAAAATCAGGCAAAATGGCAGCGACGGTATCGTACATGGGTATGAGTATTCAAAAAAAGACAAAATTCAATCAGTCAAGACTTTGAAAGTCGAGAAAAATCCGCAGAGCAACCAAGAACGGTAAATTTTGGGGGGAGCCCGGTAAAATGGCGGCGCGAAGCGTTCAAAAGTAGAGTCGGTCGCGAGAGTTGATAATCGAAGGGGTTGTTGTGGAAGCATGAGTTTCGAGACCGATTTGTCTTCAGTCTACTCAGGCAGATGACAAAGGAAGAGGGGGAAGGATGCGGGCGTTGCTCCCTCCTCAGCAACCAACTCTTATTCTTCTTGAATAGTCCGAGAGTCGCCAGCTCCCATGAACTTGATTCCGATCTTTTTCTGAAAAAAAGGCGAGGGGAAGTGCGTGTGTGTGTGGCGACGCGTTGGTCATTCTTCTTTCATGACAGCCATCAAT
This sequence comes from Penicillium ucsense, assembly GCA_014839625.1. Lineage (NCBI taxonomy): Eukaryota > Fungi > Ascomycota > Eurotiomycetes > Eurotiales > Aspergillaceae > Penicillium > Penicillium ucsense. The sequence continues at coordinate 7,934 of WIWV01000042.1, forward strand.
ATCGCCGCTGCGGAGGAGGATAGTATAAAGAAGGTGGTGGTCCTTGGTGTGGAGAAGGGCCACCGTGAGAGCCTGCATTGCCGGGACCAGGACTTGGGCCAGGGCCATGGGGATGTGGATGTGGATGTGGATGGCCGAGGGGATGACCTGCGTGACTTGCATGGCCATGGGTGGGCTGTTGCCCAGCTTGCGGAGGAGGGGGACCTGGATGCCATTGTGGCATAGGCAGACGGGCGAAATGCGAACCAGGTGGAGGGGGTAATTGAGGGGGGCCCGCCATGGCGAAAGGATTGGGCAAGCTGATTCCCATGGGCGACTGAGCAGGGAGTAAACGGCGCGGCTGTTGGGTTGGTGTAGGTCGAGGGAGGATAAATGATCGAGGATCAGTCGGGCCGTGAACTATGCTCGCAGGTGACTGGTGCGCCTGATGTCCCTGAGGTGGTTGAGGCTGGGGAATCGGAGGGGGAGGGGGTGGTGCTTGGTGAACAGCCACCACATTCACTCCAGCAGGTGTCGGGACGGAGGGCGGGTGAGGGAGCAGAGCGCGGTGCACCCCACTTGGGATGTGTTGAGGTTCACCACGCACAAGACGGAACGGAGGGGCGTGCGCGCCAGACAGCGCGGTATCGGCCAGCATGGCGAGTGCCCTTGGAGGCGAGTCGCAGGCACCATCATAGCCCATACTGGCCGGACCAGGCCCGTCGGATTGATCCTCCAAGGTCCGCGCAGCTTGGAGAAGTGACTCCAGTCGTTGCTTGACTGAGTCGTCAGCGGGATCCTTGGAGGTGTCGAGGGCTTGCATTTGCGGATTCAAGTCCTCGCCGACTCGGGCCTTCGTCACGAAGTCCTCCCATTCCTCCTTGCCTCGCTCGTAGGCCGCCGCGCCCTCGGGGACGCGAACTGGTTCGGCAACGAAGCCGCGTTCCTCTTGTCGTGTGCCCGCTTTGCCAATGCGGTAGAGGTAACGTGGCTCTTCGGCTTCTGCGTCCGAACCATCGGTCTGAACGAAGTAGATGTTAGCTTTGCTGCTACAAGTGGTTGGTGCCGTAGATCTGAGCGCCTGTTTGGAAGTAAACTCACCTCCGTGTGCTCGTCGTCCTCGGCGGCCCGACGACCCGTCACCAACTCCATATACTTCCCCCGGGCGGCGTAGAACATCTCCTCCTTGATGCTCTCAATCTGTGCCTATCAAGGTTAAACAAAGTAAGTCAGTCAAAACATGCCACAGAACAGAAAGTCACGAGAGAACGCAAATACATACCTTGGCCCGTTGCTCAACGATGAAGAGGTCACCGGCGAGCACCCGTTTGGTCTGCGCAACCTGTAGATCATAAAGGTTGCGGCATCGAGTCATGGCCTGTCGCTCGAGACCGGCCAGATCTCGCATCACCCGATCATGCTCGACGCAGTCTTTGTGCACGTTCTTGTCGCGCGCAAGCTTCTGCATCGAGCGTTCAGCCAGCACATTCAAGGCCAGCTGTTGCGCCTGTCCCACTTTCTTGAACAGGGCAGCCAACTCTTCGGCGCGATCCTTGATCGGCTGAGTGGCCGGGATCGGTGATGGAGTCCGGCGACGGCCCTCGCTGTCCCAGATCTCATCTTCGATGCGCTTCCCTCCACGTCGTACGGCCGCTGTAGCCGAGGCTCGCCCACGACCTCGTCCTCGTCCACCTCGGGCGCGCACGCCCACACCAGCTCCACGCGTCGATGGCGCGGCAGCACCGCCACGCCCACCACGTCCACCACGGGCCCGTCCACGCCCTCGCCCTCGCCCCCGCCCCCGACCACCGCGACCCCGGCTGGATGGCTCAGCACCCTCCGTTGGTGCTTGCGACCCGAGCTCATCTGCCTCGGCAGGGGATTCATCCTCCACAGCCGTCTGGACATCCGGCATTTCCGTATCCGGCAGGGAATCCGTGACCGTCCCATTTGACTGTGGGAGGCTGTCAATCACGGGGCTCGCATCGGTGTCGAGAATCCCCGTAAGCTCGTCCCCCTCGAGCTTGGGTTTCTTGGGGCCAGGAATCCCCGCGGACTCGAACTCCTCAGGTTCATCCTTCATCTCTGAGGACTTTCGCTTGCGCGAAAGGCGGGGGAAGGACGGAGGAATAGGGCTCCCCGAAGCGAACTGGGCGGCTGTGTCTGGCACGCCCGAAGTCTCGAGAAGGGAAGTCTTCAGAGACGAAGGAAGCGGGTTGTCGATGCCCGTGGGGGCGGCAGCGGCGGCAGGAAGGTCTGAAGACGCCTCCGGGATGACGACCGGGGCAAGAGGGGGGGAAGGAAGGCGGGCCTCTGATTGTTGCGCAGCAGCCGACCGATGAGTGGTGAACTTGATGCGAAGTCGGGGCTGCTGCTGCTCCTGGACAGCAGGATGGGGGGAAGAAGGCGCATCCTCGTCGTCCGTGGCGTCGGCGTCCGCATCGCCTTCGCTGCTGGTGGCCCGGGTAGCCTCAGTCGTCGTCTTGCTGGGACTAGCTTCGTCCGCAGCTGACTCTCCTGTTGACTTTAGGCGGGCGGATTGACGGGTCGTCCGCGAGGACCCAGGAGCTGGGGCAGGACGCTTGGAGCGTCCGCCACGGGGGGTTTCTGGCTCTGCGGCCAGGACATCGGCGGCGCCGGAGGCGTCAGCAGGGTCCGAATCGGCCTGCGAAGCGGATGCAGAGTCCGACTTCTGCAAAGCAGGAAGTTTGAAGCGGACAATGAGGGAGCGCTTAGGCGCCGTCCCCTCTGGCTGCTCGCCTTGACTGTCGGCGGCGACATGATGCCCTTGGCCACGAGTAGCCCAACGGCCTCTGCCTCGGCCGCGACCGCGAGCGCGAGGAGCTTGTGAAGCGACTAAGACAGATGATTAGCAAGGGTAAGTGACGTGAAGGTGAGGAGGAGGGTGAGGGTGAGGCGAGGTGAGGTGGTGCAACGTGAGCGACAGGGAATGATTAAGAGGCAGGTGTCGTAAAGATACAGGTGAAATCATGAAGACGGGGAGGTGATGTCAAGTTGTATAGCATCATGGTGGAGAGATTGCGATAAGAATTTAGATGACCTACCGGACGCAGTCGCATTCCGCGCCGCTCGCGTCGCAGGGTTGGCGTTGGCCGCCGCAGCACCACGCTTCCCACGTCGACCGACCATTTCGAAAGTTGTCTGTGAGGAGAGTCCATTAGTCTTGTCTGCCGCATGACGAGCATGGATAGCAAGGGTGGAGACGTGGAGAACACCAATTACGAGGGGAGAAGAGAAAAACAAGTCATCCGATGAAGCCAATGGACATGAAAACATGGGGTCGAGGTGAGTAAAGCAGAAGACAAGCATGAGACAGCGCGAACAGATCGAGCATCCGACAGTAGACGTAGAACGAACGGACCAAGATCTGCAATGAAAATCGAGTCGATTCGAGCCGCGAGTCGATTCGAGTCGAGTCTCATGTCACAGTGTGCATGGGCATGCGCGACCCGATCTCATTACCGCCAGGCACAGCCAAGAGCGACAGTGAAGATTGCGCAATGATGGTGATTCTGCCGGGAGAGTAAACGATGAAAACAAGGACGAGGGAAGCAGCAAGCTGCGGTGATGGTGGTGGTGGTGGCAGTGGTGATTCAAAACTGAGAGACAAGACGGTCGAAGTCGGGATAAAGCTGGGGAAGAAGAGCATGCGATCAAGCAACCAAGATGGAGAGAGCTAGCAAATCTTCCAGGCTTTCCAGCCAAAATGGAATCGGGGACGGGGGCAGTTCGAGGGACGCAGGGCTGCGGTGGTGGCTCAAAATGACCCACAGTTGCAGTACGCCGATGCACGTCTTTTTCCTTTGAACGCTTCAATGGCAACGAGCGAGAACAACAACGGGGACTTGTAGTTGAAACCGCTCAAGGGGGAAACGGGAAGGGTAAAACAGGTGATGCCAATCAATCCGACGGCAGCCATCGTGAGAGAGGAAGAACAACAATAGAACCCAGATCAACACAGCAGAACCCACGCACAGCAGCACTCAAGAACACGCGCGCAATTACTGAACATGATAGCAACCCTCGCAAGGGCACACAGTGTAGGTCGGGATACGAAGGAGAGACGCAAGTGAACTGAACTTACCGGTGGTGGTCGAGATGGGGACAAGTGATGGAAGGGAAAGAAAGAGTCGTCTGGTGAAGATCGACTCTGGGAAGCCTCTCAGCTCCCGTCGGGCCTGGTGGGCCTCTCTCTCTTTCTCTCTGCAGGTGAGCAGAGCTTACTCTTAATGTGTAGTGGGCCGTGGGCTCACCAGTTGCCAGCTCGGGGAGCCGCGTCCGTCGGTCCGGAGTCAACTCAAATGGAGGACTGGGTCTGGGTTGACCACGGACAGACACGCCGTGAGAAGAGAGAGCGAGGAAAAAAAACCAAGAAGAAGGACGACGAGAGGTGAGAGAGAGGGAGAAGGAGCAAAAGGGAAAAAAGAATAAAGGGTGAGAGAGGAGGTTTGGAAAGCAAGAGGTGAGAGAAGGGTGTCCAACAACAAGTGAAAGTGAGTGGTGGACGAAGCCGAGAGAACGTCAAGACGGGCCAGAAAGTGAATTTTGGAGGACCAACAAAGAAGAGAGTGAGATGTTTCTTCGTAGTTATTGCTTCAAAAGGCGACGCCGTGAAGAGAGAAAGAAGAGAAAGAAGAGAAGGAAAAGATCGTGGGAGGCAGGAGGGCAGATTAAATAGTGGTGGTGGTAGATGAGATGAACGAGGCACACACCACGAGCGTCACGCTGGTGACTGAGAACTAGAGGCAGCCAGGGCACACAACACGTCGTGGAGGACAGGCACACGAGGCTAAACCGATTCAGATGCCAAACATCAACATCAACACAATCATCGACAGCAACAGGCAGCGAGGGTATCCCACGCTTCGACCCTTCGCAAGAGGCAACACTGACTGAGGAACAAACAATATCTAAAGCTAGAGTAGAAGGTGAGTTTGCGGCACACCGTGTCTCCAGCGGATGTCCCGAAGCGGAATCAAGACCACGTGTGGTCCAGTGACTCGGATCAGATGACGAGAGTTCTTGAAGAGACACGATTCGTCTCTGCGTTGAAATATTGTGAGATCAACGGGTCAATCTGTTGTAGTTGGAAGATCCGCGTCCTCAAATGGCAGCGGAACGGGTAGATTGGGGGGGGGGGGGGAAAGAAATTCAAAATCTAAAATTTGTAGACTGGCTGACCCACTTTCTTCCGACGGTTGCGGCAGCATTCTTCAGTCACTATAGAAGATCGGAGGTAAATACTGTAGATACACAGAGCTACACCTGGGACAGTTCCTCTATTCAACATGATGCGTGTGAGATGTTGAGACTGCCAGTGTAAATGTGTATGCTCTGCAAATTCTAAACATGTTCTGTAACCGTTTGGTGGTCTGTCTAGTAGTCTACCTACCTTCTTTGACACGTTCATACTCACCAGCGGCTATCGTACCCCTTGTCCGGCTGCTAGTGGCTAAAGACTAGCAGAACGGTTCTCGGATCGCCTCGGAATATTCAGACCAGCTTGAGGACGATGTAGGAAATAGCAGATACCGAGAACATTTGTCGACTGAATGAAATATACAAGAGTGGAAGAATACAACATGACCCCAAGCGGACGTGAATTCATGAACAGACATTACATTGGTGACAGAGAGTCTCCGGTATCGAAGGAAAGACTGTGCAAGTAAATATGGGCTATACAACAAGAGAGATTCGCTAAGGACGGAACCGTACAACCCACGCCAAGACACATAGAGAGATGGGGAGGAAAGAGTGTGGAAGAGACGGAAAGACAGACGAAAAAAAAGAAATGAACGCCGTCCCGGTCCAGGTATACATCAATCATCAGTTCACAATGCCCAGCATGAAGCCCAACATTTGCGCATTCTTCCGAATACGAGAGAAGCGAGTATCCACACAGAGGAAGAATACCTTCAAATTCGATTTTCCTCGGTCAATTCTGCCAGATCGCCCTTCTTCTCATATCGGGTTACACTGTTCCTGACATACCCTGCGCGACCCATTGCCATCCAGGTGCCAGGATCCGGCAAGGACACGGAATCAGAGCTCTGGTGCCACTCCTCATCTCGTCGCGAGGCACGCAGCTCTCGGGCAGATCGCATTCGCATCAGAGTCTTCTGAGTGATAGTACGACCAGCGGAAGGAGATGCTTTCACGATACTACCAGGGAGCGGAGTGGGACTGGGGCCGGGGCTCGTCGAGCGGAAAAGGGGATGGATGTTGTACTCCCGCTGACGAGTTCGTGGGGTAGGACTCAAATTGTTATGTGTAGCCGGGAAAGTGGGTGACGGCATGGGCGAGCAGGGCAGCGACACGCAGCTGGTTGCTTGGAGAGACTTTCGACCGCAGTAGAAGGCGTACGTCTCTGGAAGATTCGGGGTTGATTCTGATACTGGAAGGGTGGTGTTGGGGCTTGTGACGGTAGATGAAGCGGATGATGACTGGTGGACGAGTGTGTCAAGGGAGAGGTGCATGTTGGGTGGAGTATTGATGTTGATCTTGCGACGCAGACTCGATGAGCTTCGAAGGCTAGAGTTGCGGGCTGGTAGAATTGGAGGCGGCTGGCGAGCATTGCTGTCGGCAAACGAGTTGGACGTCGATGCTGAAGATTGTGCTGCTGCTGCTGGGGATAGCGGCGATGTGTGTGCCGGTGGGTGGTCCATTGTCGGGGAAGTCGCCCGTGACGGCACTGCGGACGAGCTGGTGTCAAAGGGCTCATACTTGGAAGGTAGACTGTTCTCTTCCGTGCAGATTGTGCCTCCAGAGAGCCGGCTGGATCGACGTGGGTATTTTCGCAGAGATGAGCGTCTGGTGTCGAACCGTGGAAGCTCAGCATACGACTCGTCGCACAGCGTGAGAGACGGTGAGCAGGCACCGGCAGACCGTGGAGTTTCAGGGAGTGTCTTGAGCTCTTGGAGCTCTGATCGTGGCCATTCCTGCTCAAGGAATGACTTGCGCTGGACTAGTGCAATAAGCACGGAACTAAAGTACATGCCTTGGACGAGTACAGAGATGGTCCAGAAAATAGATCGGGCAATGAGGATGTGAGTATCCCTCGGCGAGTAGAGAAGATTATCGGAGGTGATCGTGCCAGCCATGCAAATGGAGCTGATGGACAGGTACAACCCCGCGAGAGTGATGATTGTAATCTTCCACGTGAAACTGTAATGTGCTTCACGACGAGTCACTCGTTGGAGAAGGAGGCTCAGTGTCAGCAAGATCACGCATGTCAGGATACTGAGCAGAAGTGCCGCCAGTCCTGCTGTTGATGTATGGGAGTCCAATGACTGGAGCTGACTGTAGGTCAGGCCGTTCAAGATAGTGACAATGAATGAAGATAGGAGTGCGGCTCCAGCAAGACAGTCTCCGATGAGGAATGATGCCATGATGATGTGTTGATAGAGTGGAGGACTGCACGGAAGATCAAGCTGATCTCAAATCTTTCAAACAAAAGATCGTGGTGTGTACGATGGTTCTTTATAGCCTTGATCTGAAGCGCAGTGATCGAGTACAGGTAAATGTGTCGAAAACGAGTGACAAGAATGATCGAATGCAAAAGTCTTCACGTTGCTTCTGCCCGTGTGATGTTTTGAAACGAGAGACGTCCACGTTGTTCGTGGATAGAGTAGCTCGAGGCTCTCTCAAGCGTGAAGGCAAAACAGGTTCTTGTCGTGCGGGCGAAACACGACCTGCAGGAGCTGGGCAATGGACCATATTTATGATTGCTTTCGGCTTCACCTTCGCGTGGGGCGGAACGGGGCGAGGGTATCTCGAAAAGCATTCCGGCAACCCAAAAGATCAAATTGATCGAGCATGTTCGTCTTTTGCGGAGTCATGCAGGTCCCGTCCAACACGTCAATTTTGGTCGCTGCCGGATCGATCGACCCTTCACCCGGCATATTGGTTAAACTCTGCGGAGCATCCCTGGGATGACGGATGAATGGATTGAGCTGCTTGGTTGTGGAGATCGATCCTTGCTCTGTGGTGACATTTCTCCTCGAGAAATGGACATATCCCAAGGTCGACTGTCGGAAAATTAAGATTCTTCTAGTTCGTCTCGCAAATTCCGAATGGGCGTCTAGGGCTACCAGGCAGATGGAAGGATCTAAGCCTCCGTGAGTCTCTCAAGCCGCTCACTAGCTTTCACACTATCTATATGATTCATCAACTTTCACCACTCTAGGGCCAGACTTTCCGATTCGGTTGGAAATCATCCAGGGCGGATCGCCCGCTCCGATCTCCGGCACGGCTGAATGTGATATGTCACCAACCCATCCATCCTCAACACTCCATTGTCGAAACCCGAGATGATGGTCGGCTCAAGGCAAGACATTGTTTGGTCAAAGAGAGATCTTCGACATCTGCAAAACTCTCGGTGTGAACAAGATCGTCCATTGGACCGCCCATGGCCTTGGAACTGGCCGAAGTGTCAGATTGAGTTCGATCTAGTCTCCGAGGCTTTATGACAGAGACGCGGATGCTGCAAAGAGATCGACAATCGTGGCTGCCAGAGGCGTCACTGAAAATGATGCTTTGGTCGCGTTGTATGAAAGACTGAATCCGCACCATTTGTCAAGCCGAAGGGCGAGCTATGGCTGGACAGGAGTCAAAGATATCGTGCATAAGCGAGTCTACCTACCAAGCCTATTGAGAACTGGCAGAGGTACCCCACCAGACACTCAAGACATGAATGGCAGAATAGGCTCGATCTGGAGGACAAAGATTTGAAATATCGTCAATGGTCTCTGCTCAACCCGTGTCTGCTGACCGTGCCACTTTTCAGGGACTCTGCATCTGAAGCCACGATCGGCTGCAATTGCTCGTTCGGTGACCTTTTTACCTCTATTGACCTGTAGCTCGGCCTTTTGACTGCAGCTCAACTGCTATCATCTCTGTTTGGATGCCTTGTGCCTGAAATTAGAGCAATTCATGGAAGTCTCTAGACGCGTACCATTCGAGGCAAATTCTACCCTTGGACTTCTATATCAATTTTCTGCGGCAGTGAGTAGAAGAGAAACCAGTGTCAATATCAAGGGGGACCAACGAATGGAACGACCAAAATCTCTGGTAGATTTTGATCGTTGTCAGGCACTTCCGAGCTGTAGAAGCGGTTGACCCTATTCCCATGTAGAATCTAGTAGGCACCGATAGAACGGCATTGAGGGCCAAGATCCAGGCCACTTTGTTCTGCAGTGTAGGTCCTTCAAGATTGGCTGTTACCTTCTTTGCTGATGGTTTCATTCAATCTAGCCCTAGTGGCTGATTGAGACAGGTAGGTCTCAGAGCTAACAACAAAAGCCATTGATAAATAGCGTAGGCCAAGTAAAAGCATGAGATAGTAGATAGCTGATAGGTACCTTAGTTCACGAGTTCATCTTACAAAGAAATGTGGCAATCCTTAGTCTCCGGGCAGCGACTGCACATGAACGAGAAAAGTGCCGAGCTGATGGCTGGCCTGACTCAACCCTACTTGACAGGTGGGTTGTTCTTATTCACGGTTGGTCAACCAATTTAGTATTCACATCGAGGGTGATCTGTAATTTTATACCACTGGCCTATATGATTAGGTAGGTATGCAGTAACCTTTAATTGTTTCTGTAACTCTCTTGTAGAGCTTTGTTCCGACTAGAATCCTTGTGTATCTGTAAGTCTTCAATGCTTATCAAAAATTCTTCTTCCTCTTCGTCTTCCAGCTTCATAGATTACCTATGCTTGATGGAAGAATCTCTTCGAATCGAACGGGTGAACGATAGCCGGCAGCACAACATCGTCATTGTTGACTCTGCAACTTGCCGCTTCCAAGGCGTCGGGCGGTGGAGCAATTGCCGCCTCTATTCATGCCTCAGGCGGTTACCATCGTCACTCCGTCGCGCCCCTCCCAGCTTCTTTCGACCTTTGAATTTTGATCAACAATCAACTAACATCTTATCCCTCTCCTCGCACTTCTTCTCCTTCAACTTCTTCACCACCTTTCACTCCTACTTCATTTCTGTTGACACCAGCATATCTCCCATAGGCGTCAAGATGAAGCTTACGTTCAAGGTCCGTTCCTCCCAGCCCTACTGGGTCCTTTCAAGATACCATGACTATCTGAGCAGAGCTGATACTCTATTTTTCAAATGATACAGGACCTCAAGCAGGCCAAGTTTGTGGTCGAGATTGAGCCTTCAGCCACGGTATGTGAACCGTATCTCACACGACCATGTCGTCTTCGATACAATACATCCTGCAAAATGAAACGCCACCTAGTGCGGGGCTAACCCGTCGTCAATTTTTTTTGCTATAACACAGGTTGGACAGCTCAAGGAAAAGGTCGCTCAAGAAAAGCCCGACTATGGCTCGGGAATGAAGATCATCTATTCCGGTAGGTGACTTGAACCTCGTGTTGAGAAGGAGGCTTGGAGGAAACGAGGATAGAGAGTGTCCTTGCATCAAAGCTTCTCTACTCTTTCAGCCAAAAAGCTCATCTTGTTGCTTCGAGCACAGACTAATCAGCTTCTTGTGATCTGTACAGGCAAGATTCTACAAGATGACAAGACTGTTGAATCTTACAACATTGAAGAGAAGGATTTCCTAGTCTGCCTGCCCGGCAAGGTACGTCAAAAATTTACCGCCAAACACCTCCTGCTAAAGCGGCACAGGCTAGACACCATGAGTCTATTTTCTCGATGCTGATTCTATATTTGCTTTAGCAACCCAAGGCCGCCGCTGCCTCCTCCGCTGCTCCAACTCCTTCCACCCCAGCCGCTAAGCCACAAGCCGCGACACCGGCCGCTCCTGCTCCCGCTGCTCCTGCGCCTGCTGCGCGCTCAACACCTGCTGTCCCGGCCACTCCTTCCCCAGCCGGTGGAGCAGCTGCTCAGGCCGGTGAACCTGCTGCCTTCGGTGACCCTTCGGCTCTGACCATGGGTGGTGCAGCCGAGGGTGCTATGGCGCAGATGGAGGCTATGGGATTTGAGCGCCCCATGGTGGAGCGGGCCATGCGTGCTGCGTTCTTCAACCCTGACCGCGCCATTGAATACTTGCTCAATGTAAGACTGGACACATGTCGCCATGTTTCTCCCGCAGTAAAGCAATGAATCATATAGAAACTGACCAACCCCTCCTCTTCACAGGGAATTCCCGAGAGCGCCCAGCGTGAGCAACAACAGCGAGCCCAGGAACAAGAGCAGGAGCAACATGAGACTCACACCGAGGCCCCTGCGGCTGCTGCAACTGGTGGTGATCGTCAGCCTTTCAACATGTTTGAGGCGGCTGCTCAGGCCAATGAGGGTGGCGGCCGCGGTGCGCGCTCTGGCGGGGCTGGTGGTGCGGCCGGAGGTGACGCTAGCCTGGACTTCCTCCGCAGCAACCCTCACTTCCAACAGCTCCGCCAGCTCGTTCAGCAGCAGCCTCAGATGCTGGAGCCCATCTTGCAACAGGTGGCTGCGGGTAACCCCCACATTGCTCAGGTTATCGGTCAAAATTCCGAACAATTCCTGCAGCTTCTCGCGGAGGACCTTGGTGATGACGACGAGGCGCTGCCCCCCGGCACTCAAGCCATTTCGGTGACGGAGGAGGAACGGGACGCCATTGAGCGGGTGAGTTATTTCTGAGCTTTCTGAAGCTTATTTGTCAACGATAGATTGACTGGACTTGTGAGATTACGAGTGATTGACTTTTCTGGGACTGCTAGTTGTGCCGACTTGGATTCTCTCGCGACACCGTCATCCAGGCCTACTTTGCCTGTGACAAGAACGAGGAGTTGGCTGCCAACTTCTTGTTCGACCAGCCGGACGAGGACGAGGACTAAAGGAGAGCCGCTACTCTCTCTTTTCGGCCCTTTGAGACTCTCTTAAGGGGCTCAACATATTCTTTTTTAACGTTTTGATGAATACCAACTATGCTGCTGTTTCTCCTCCTCAATTGAGAGACATTTCCCACTCGTCTTGATCAATTCTGTATGCTCTGTGTCCAAAATATCCCCTCTTCTACCCCTCTTCTGCGGGTCTTAAAGTTTTCATGATGTTGTGACTTTGATGGAAATGATCCGGCATTGATCTCATCCGAATGAACCTAGCCTTGCACCCTTGCACTTTTTTGTCCCTGCAACTCTTGGCTCTTCCCATGAATTTTTCCTGGCATGATCTGGTAATTCACATAATGATAAGCTTGAAATCCTCTTTTGCTGATTCATTCCTGTCCAATGTAGCTTCCATTCGTAGTGATGGAATCTATCCTACAGACTAGAGCAAAGCAGACTAGATACAAAGAAGTGCGGTCTCAGGCTCGGAAAGTGACTTACGAAAGGATCATGGAAACACCTGCCTGGTAAATAAGTGCTGTCCGTCAATGTTTTAGATTTCTGACTCCCACCTTCCAAGTAAACGTGAAAGTCTACCCGGGGATGTCCCATTGTATCTACCGCGTGTTCTCAGAGACAAGACCGATCCGATCCAGGTAGGTATTGCTGAACTCCATAGCAGCAATCTATTGACCAACCAAGTCTTTGACATGCTCTATCGATCATGGAACCTTATCACCAGGCACACCCTCCTCCCTGTCCGGTCCTCACAAAGATCACGACGACATCAGGGCTGTTTGTCAAGCCACGGTATAGGGTTTTATATCTTATCTCTTATTGCGATTGGAATCGGACATGTCTAAACACTGTCCAAAGCTATCCTCCGACATGATCCACGAGCTAGAAACAATATCCATAGTGACATGCTTGACTGCGAGCGCGCTTATAAGAATCTCATCAGCGGAACTGTATCGAATCGCCTCTGCTCATCCAGCATCTGATATGGTCTTGGTTCAGTGTGATGACGCTCCAACCAGTGAAGCGCGATCAGCATGGAGTGGGATTGCGGCGAGCCCTGCATTTGAGTACCATTCGGCTTCGACTTGATCGGTATTCCTTGACCTCAAGGTACCAATTGACTACTGTCTGATTCTCTGGGACAGGGAGATGCTAGAGTAGTAGTAGCCACAGCAAGGTTCTCGTGGCTTGAAGCCACAGACTAATCGTCTTTGACGCGAAACCTGACGCGAATGTATCCGGGTTGGGTCGAGCCTCGAAAAAAAAGGAGAAGCTTCCTCGGAACAGAACTCGGTGTCGTACTAATTCCCAGGCCCGCATAGGTAGGGGACTGTTTGGATACATAATCCCGATCTCGACACGGGAAGTCGTCGATCGGACAACGTTTTGTCGCCACAACAGAGCAGCTGGAGATGTAGTATGGCGAATGAAGTAAGGACGTCCAAGTGGTTGATGAAGCTCGGTATCGAATTCCCACTCGGCAAAGTACAATTCATACGCATTGTGCGTTCGCGCGCAGTGCCGCATAGTAAACCCGAACTGAGTCTTTTCCAATGACAGCAATCCTGTTTCCCATGGCTGAATTTCAGGGAATGTTCAGGTCCCCTGACTTTTGTCCCTCAAGAGAGAAAACAGGTCAAGGATTGACAGAAGGCTTGGAGATGCAGCTTTCAGACAAGCACGCGCACCTCATGGGAAAAAGATGATCTATCACCGTTTCTCTCGTCAAATAGAATACGATCCGCCGCTTGAGAACCGCGGACTAATAGCTTCGACAATACGTCCTTGCCGAGAAGTCGTCGAACACGCACCCTTCAGAGAGCACAGCCACTTTCTCGTGAAGGAGAGAGAGAAGCGAGAAAGCCAGAAGTATTGATCTGACGCTTGAACATGTTGCTCGTTTGTTATAAAGTGCATGACAGACGGACGAGATGATCAGGGTCGTCATGCGGACTTCATGATTCCAAATGAGCTGAGGCACATCTAGCACTCCACTGGTCTTGAATGTGAAAATAGACAGACACGGACGAGTCTAAATCGGCTGGCAGGGCTGCCATTATGCATTCAGTGCGGATACGTCATCGGACCACATTCTCATACTAGATCCACCATCGTTCGGAGGTCATGCTTTGGACATCAGCCAATCTCAGGGAAATAACTGCCGTGGTAAAAAGAAGAAGGACAGTGTGTTGCTTCGTCCGCGTTGCTGCATTTGCAGCAGAACGAGAAAAGCTGGTCTGTCCATGGGACTGTTCCAACCCCTTCAAGATGAGATCAGGTCTGCGACTCCATCTTGACTGGCGAATGACTTTTCGTTTCCGTATAGCTGTCGGACAGCATCCCCAAAGCGGAGAGATTTTTCGATTTTGAGCACGGCCTCTTCTTCAAAGATATTGAACATAGACCAATATTCCAGGAGGGAGATTTGGTGATGACCGGAGAGGTGCAAAAGTCTTTCCAAATCTCGTACGTGAGACAACTTCAGTACTGGATATGGGGACACCACTCCCTTCTCGACAGTGACTGACGGTGACGAGCGGAGTCAAGGATCCCTATCTCATGCGCTTAGACAATGATTCCCAGATATAGCGTTCGCGAGGCCACGAACCTCAAGTTGCAATATTTAGGGTTGTTATGAGCAAGTCAGATAGTCTCAAGGGTCTTGTAAACCATAGAGTCTGTAGCACGTAGATTTGTGGAGCAAATCATAACGAACACAAGATTACTGCTCGCATTCGAAGGTATAAGACCTGTCAGGGGCGATTTGCATAACCTTATCCGTATATTATCAAGGTGTCAATGTCAGAAATGTTCGGAAGAAGGACTTTCCCTTAGGAAAGCAGCGACAGCTCTCGAAAGTGACACCAAGCTCATCGACCCTTTCCCAGCCCTTTCTCGGCTCAGGCAGGGACACCTCGCGGATCATGATATTGCTCAGTTCAAATATTGCTGTTGCACGAGATTCAGACTTTGCTCTGAGTAGATGCTGATCCATTGCAGGTTATTCGGTGGCCCTAATGACAACGTACCATGATCGATTGACATCGCTGTCCGGTTTCACATGAACGTGTATACTCAAGGACACCACACGATCCTACAAATGGATGTGTCTGGCGCCAATGCGCACGTTGGGAGTTGTTGTCCACTCCCTGGGCTTCTCGTATATAAAAATCACGAAGGGAATCTTAGAAAGGAGTGCTTGAGAACGTATTCTTAAGATTTCTTTCAGAAGAGATGTCTTCCGGATTGTTCCTACTGGTACTTGTCGGCTTAGGGTAAGCTGCATTTGACAAGCGGCAGATTCCCTTTGCAAACGAGACTCGACAAGGCAATGAGCTCTGCACCTCGACTGGGCCAGCGCTTTCGATTGACAAGAGTTTTAGACGTCTTCTGTCACATGAGATGCGGAGAGCTGAGATGATCAGCGGCAGTTGAGCGGGCCGAGCCACTGGTCACACCTCTCCATATCCATTCCATCGCTGTTGGGTTGACGCATGTCACCTGGACGGTCAGTTGCCTACGAGACTGGACACGGACCAACAGAGCTCTCCCCAGTTTCGACATGCGAAACGGTCACAGTCTACTAGCTACTTTGGTGGTCGGCTTTTTTCGTCGTGATTCGGAGTTCCTGGGTGTCGAAGCGATGGCCTAGGAGGCACAATGACTTCACTTATCTAGTGATGTACCCAACAATTAGAGGGCTGTAGCACTACAAGCTTTTCCCCTGCTATGTCAAAGAATCGACGCTACCATGACAATTCCAGAATGCTCAGTAGAACCCAATGAGCCATTATGGAAGCGCGTAAAATTCGGTACATCTTCGATTCTGCAACCCCCGACCCGGTCCATCTAACCGTACCCGACCCATTAACCCTCCCTTTCTAACCCATATGAACAAGAAGTTAATAAACCGCCAAAGCCAGAAAGTAAATCCAGAATGCACGAGTGGTATCACGTCACAATAAGAATAACAACACACACAAGAATAGTTCCCGCCTCCTTTATTTGCAAGTGCGACGGACGGACCAAACCCCCAACCCCCGTCGCCCGACGACCCGTTTCAATGTCGGGACCACTCCGTCGTCCCCAAAGTCCAGATCATCCAAGTTGATATGTTTGCGGTAGCTCCACAGACGGTAGAGTTGGAGATCGGGCGTACGCGGGGTCCCCGTCGCAATGTACTGATCCAAAAAGGTCGCGGACGTGGGCGCGACAAGATACACGGGGGATAGGGTGCCGCAAGAGGGGACGGACTCGTCTAATCGCTGGATGAGATCCGCGCCTGGAATGCCCATCAGGTCGATGGTGCGGATCGCGGGTATGGACCTGTTGTCGGCGCCGAGAAGCCAGTGAGGGGGCGAGTACGTCTTCCACCAGAATACCGAGGTCACTGGGTTGGTCCTGATACCCTGCGCGGCAGTGTTCATGGAGATGATGTTGCGCATGGCCAGCTGGGCGGGGACGATGCCGCCTTGGTGGTAGACACCCATGAGAAAGCCCATGGCCACGTTGAAGACGACCCACACTGCAAGAAAGATGCGCGAGCGCCGGATGCGGATACAGCTGAGGATGAGAGGGACACAGGGGATCAGGAAACGCGGCTCCTGGTGGGGGAAAATGGAGAGCAGGAGGGTGGCGGAGAGGGCAGACGTGGCCCGCGCATTGCGCAGCCAAGTCGGGATGGATGGCTTGCGGAAGACGGAGAAAATCATGACGATGTACGCCGGCCCAAGGAGTTGCGTGAGATTGACCGTAAAGTGTTGGTACCGCGGATGGAGACCGTGGGTAGCCAGATTGGAGGTATCGGAGTTGTAAAGAAGGTTGTTCAAGGGAGTGATGACCGGATGACGGATGCTCGAGAGGAAGGACGCGGACGACCGGTAGAACAGTGTGTCGTTGATAATCGCGAATGATGCAAAAATAGCTCCGAATCCAATGATAGCGACAAGTGAGCTTGGTCTGCTTCATATATCAGTCGATGGGGGTCTGAAGAGGTTGCATGAAGCCCCGTCCAGGAACAGGCTTTGAGATACTGACTTGCGCTTAAAGTACGGCAATAATTGCAGACCCGGCACCAGCAGAAAGGCAGGGAAAGTGATGCGATTAAAGACGCCCGCCACTGCGATAAAAGAGAAGACCGCATACGAAAACCACGACGAGCGTTGCTATAGCGGGCTTTCGGGTTAGCCAGACGCCCTCAATGCTCCGGTGCTACCCAAATCATTGCCCCGGCAGTCCACTCGTCTGCGACAAATTTTCACGACGGCACGAACCTTGTTCTCCAGAATACGGCGAATCAATACGAGGCCCCAAGCGACCAACAGGGTTTCCAGGGAGTTGGAAAAGGTGTGCGTCTGATATGTCCAAGTGACATACGACGAGGCCACAAGGACAACTGTGGCACGGCGGTGTTGCGGGGAGGGCACCAACTCATAGACAGCCCAGTCTTCAAGCACAAAGCTCAGCAGGAACATCACACCACGTAAGACATAGTAGACTAGTGCTGGCGGAGGGCTCTCCCGATTTGTTTCGGAGTAAAACCATTGCATTAGGCTCATGGGAACCTCGTAGATCGGCCATAGGGGGAAGACGCTCCTGATGGGATGATCGGCGGTAAACTCCCATGGTCGCTTCGATGGGTATGCGAACACTTCGCCTGGAAGAGACAGAGTCTGTTAGCCATACGAGTACAGCCACTTATATATGACACAAAAAGGTGAGGTGGTGATCTCATCAGCCTCACTTGCAAGGTGCGGCGGCGTTGGCACGAATCGCAACGCATCGGTCGCAAACACTCGCCGAAGCGCGATACAGCTCAGGGTAGCTCATGAAAACTCCGCGATGCATGGCGCCTCAAGGAAAGTGTAATGACAGGTGCTTGACATACCGGCAAAGATCTCTGGGCCTTGGAAGTTCTCATCGGGGTGTAGATAGCTTGGCGAAAGCGCAAAGTAAACACGGATCACCAACAGGAGCAAATAAGTACGTCTCCACATGATTCAAGAACGGAACATGACACGCAGGCCAAAACTGGAAAGAAAGGAGATCAATAAGGCCGCGGCAGCATGAGCCCGACTTGCGTTGCAAGGTGCAAACTAATTCCACTAGTCCTTCAAAGCCAAAGAAAGGAGACTGTCGCAATTATCGACGCGTAGAAGCTGACGATGATATCACTGGCGCGACCGAACGGCAGAATAATCCTTATCGCCGACAGCAGCCAGGGCGGGCCAGACAGTAAATCTGACGATAATCAGGAGGCGGACGGGCTCACTAGGGAGCAACCTCTGAAATTAGCTTAGCAGATCGTCTCTGTCGTATTGTCAAGGAGGATGTGGAAATGATAAGTAGACAGATTCCTCGCTCGCATGCTCCAGGCTCATTTTCAAGAATGAGCTGTCGGGTGTGATACTTCAGATCCAAACAAGTCCCGAGCCATGGGTGTAACTAACCCTTCGTCTCTTTTTTTTGAGTTTCGCCGATAACGTGAATGTTGGGATCAGAAGACCGAGTGTATCGCACATCATAAGAACAACCTTACTATACCTGCCATGGTACCTCTTGGTGTGCTCTGAACCTTTTCATGGAACAAAGGCGCCCGACGTCTTGCATCCACAGGGTATGAGGACAACAACATATATTCAAAACAAATCTCTTAGAAATATACGTATCAACATGATATTCCAAGATCCCCTCCACTGCCATGGCGAGCTCCAGGCAACAACAACCTTTTGTGGACAGTTTTTGCCTGGATGAAGATGGGAAACATAGGTTTAGAAACACAATCGTTGCCTTGAATATCAGAATAACTGCCCAGGCCCCATGGTACCGTTGATATACCCGCGAGTCACTGCGACGTTCTCAAGGTGATCTTTGATCCTCGTGGGGGCTGAATGGCCGCAGCGCCACTAAAAACCAACTAGGGCCCTATTGTTGGTAGACCCGTACTACTACTGCCTCTTGTCCAGTTTCTTTCTTCCCCGCTCGTTGATCCGTTATCCAACAACTTCATTTCAAACACATCCCGACTCAAGTTTCAAAATCTGCTTTCAAATCCAAGAGCTTCGTAAGTGAACTTGTTTATCCTCGCTTTTTTTTCCGCTCTCTCTTTGACCGCTCGAACTCCGCGCCGTCTCCGCTCTCCCGCCGCCGCCGCGACCGCTGACATCTTCCGTACTCTGTTCTCTAGCTAACGTCACCTCTTCCTTCTTCAAGACGTTTACAATAACGTGATAACGTCAAAATGTCTTCTCAAATTACTCTGACTAGCAGTGATGGTGTCGACATCTCCGTTGGTAAGTCATTTTGTCTGCGCATGTTCTGAAGCAGCTCCGCATTCGGATTCAAACCCCGCCGCCACCATCACCGCCGCCGCTGACAAGAGCAATTAGACCGCACCGTCGCCGAGCGTTCGATTCTCATCAAGAACATGCTGGAGGATCTTGGCGATTCTGGGGAGGCTATTCCCATCCCGAATGTGCGTGATCTCCTCCATCCTCTTCGGCGCAAATACAGGCGCCTTGCAGCCATTCCACAACGTTCCTACTCACCATTACGATTTCAATCTTGCAGGTCAATGAGGCCGTCCTCAAGAAGGTCATTGAGTGGTGTGAGCATCACAAGAATGACCCCGTCACAGCTACCGACGACGATGACAACCGCCGGAAGACCACCGATATTGATGAGTGGGACCAGAAGTTTATGCAGGTCGACCAAGAGATGTTGTTTGAGATCATTCTTGTAAGTTACTGGACCACCTCCTTGAGGACATATGGCATAGCACATGATCATAGGATTCAATTCTCGATGGTTCCGGCGTGAAGAATGTGCCTGGGATTACAAACTAATCTGTCTACACACAGGCGGCCAACTACCTGGACATCAAGGCCCTCCTCGACGTCGGCTGCAAGACCGTTGCCAACATGATCAAGGGCAAGTCCCCCGAGGAGATCCGCAAGACGTTCAACATCCAGAACGACTTCACTCCCGAGGAGGAGGACCAGATTCGTCGTGAGAATGAGTGGGCTGAAGAGTGAGTTCCGACCAAAATCCCCACCTAGCAACAATGACACGTGCACGTGGGCATCATATTCAAGCCGGGACCCGTTGCATTTTTTTCGTCTCAACGCTCTTCCTACTGACACCCGCCTTTTTTCTCTTATAGTCGTTGAACGGCTCGACACTCGTCAACCTCGGTTACCGGGACTTTGCTTTTTGACGTATACGGGTGCATTTCTTTTGTGGCTAGTTCCTTCAAAATTTGAGAAAAGGAGGCCTTTGCTTGTTTTCTTTATTCCAACGCCCGTGCAAACTCACGAATATTATTACATACCCCTCACTATCGCAATTTACATCGGGCTTTGCAATGAGCAAAAAAGGGAACCCCACTTAATGATCAATCAGATTCCACTTCCTGATCCTCACCTTGAGAGACGGTTGTCCTTGGGTGTCATTCGTTCTACACCTCAACTGCCGAACTCTTCTTTCCATGAGTTTGTCATGTCAAACTGCTTGTTTTGGAGCAGCGCGCTTAGCCTGTGCAATTCGAAAATAAGTGATCTGCTCGTATACAGCTACTAGCCATTTCTCTCCCCCTCATCGTGACGCCTAGATGCTTTCCATTTTGCCCCCAACCCAGGAGCACGTAGGTATTAGAATTCCACAGAGCTACAAGCAGGCTGGGTGCGCCACACTCGCTGGACCCTCGGATCCCATCACGCTCTCGAAAACCAAGGTGGCTCGTAGGACTTTCAGAAACCACGAGTTCAATATTTATGAGTCCGCATCTCTAGGTGAATAAAAATGTCCGTGCCCATGTCCATGTCCACGGCTCTTGCCGGGATCAGGATGGATATCTAATGTAGGTCTATACGTAAGTACCAGGTTAAAGTCTTGAAGATCGTGCGTCTGGATGTTCCAGCGAGCTTATCTTTCGAGATGCTTGGGATTAGGTTCGAGCTGATCTACCGAGCTTGCTGGTTTCTATTTTTTTTTGAGATACGCGGGAGTTTTGTGGTTTGGGGGAGCACCCCGTACTCCGGGGTTTACAAGTATCGGCGTGATTTGTACACAACCGACGGGAATGGCTGCAGTTGGTGGGCCTTAATCGGACACGGCGTGGGCACTGGGCATGAGATTTCACACAAGCGGCGATTGCCCCTCTTAGAAGGATGGGCCCGGTCGAGCGTGGATCGATCAGCTCAGTCTACGCGTTCGAGATCTGCAACCAGTGCAGAAACGCATGTTCAGACATGTCAATTCAATTCCGTCATATTTTTGTAGTAGGAAAATAAGACCCTCTCCACCAAACCAATCGTCGAACCGGGGTAATATGCCCACTACCCTCTCAGACACACACAGAATCCCGCGTGATTTGCAAAAATGAAATTCCATCACATTGAATTGGAGATGGATGCAACTGTCGTGGTGGTTGAATGACACAGTGCCAGGGCTCGAAATGGTCGTTACTTTCAAAGTCGGGATACAAGACTGGAGAAGAACGGAAGAGCGCGACGCAAGAATCTTTATATCCATGCCGGCCGATGAATTGTACTCGAGATAAGACAGTTGCTGGATTGAACGTAGTTTCTTCAAATAAACTAGAGCGTTCAAGAACGCGGGACAGTGTGACTGAGAGGGATGGGCGAGATTGCGTCGTCAGAATATCGAAATACACAACATCGTTGGTCCGGGACTGGATTGCTGGAAGAGGCCCGGGTGGGAGGTGTCCGGGACTAGTTTAGATACCCAGACGGGTCTTGCGCCAGTGTCGTCGCTTGGCGTTGTATCTGTGTGAGAAGGCGAATGTCAGTCCAATGCTGCTTTGTGGAGGACTTGCACAGTTTTCGGTGCGATTTGATAATTCTCCGCAAGTCGTAGAGGAAGCTTCGCCCTGACGTAGTCCTATCGAGCGGATTTCTCGACGATCGTTGCACGCAAGTGCGCATGGAATGATAAGAGCGCAATTTACCTGATGGTGTTGCCGGTGCGCAGACGAATCCACTGGGGGATGGGGCGGTTCTGGCGCTGAGCTTTGGCAAGCTTCTGCTTGGTGCGGAAAGTCTTGTGGCTCTACATGGCGGGAAAAAGTTTCAAAGTCAGTAATGGCACAAATTGTGAGATATCGCGACGGCGGAACTTGGGCGAAAGATTCGGCTGGCAGGATTCGATGTGGATTCGGCGATGATGGTGATGTGAACTGACCGGCATCTTGAAGGCTTGGGCGCGACAGCGAGCTTGTTTGATGGGAGAAGATGTCGTCCTTCGGGAGGCAATTGATTTGTGTGCGGCAGGGCTTGGCTTCGCTTCGGCTCGGTCAGGTGACGAGACAAAAGTGGGGCCTGAGGCAGGACTGCGGCTTGGATGCCTGGGGCATACACGAAGGGATCTCCAGACACCTGAGGCCTCTCTACCCACCTGCTCTTCTCTTCGTCATATTCCGGGATGAACCCGAACACTCGTACGGTGGGAGCCAGTAGCCAGTAGCCAGTAGCCACTGGCCAGTGCCAAGTGGCCAGTAGCCAGCCGCCTTGAGGCAGAACATTTTTTGGTTTCTGCTTTCTAGTGTTTGGTTTCCCCTGAATGCCGTCTGGCGCAATCTTCCTTCACCTTTAGGTAGATATAAAAGCATCAGGATTGATCACAGAGATAGACGATTTGTAGGCAGCGGGTTGTTCTCGAGGGTTGATTACTTTAGCGAACTTTGGAAGGCCTGTAATCTACAACACTCATGCTTGCTTGAGAATCTATCGCTTGTCGGCCATTCGCGCTTTGAGATGGTCATCATTCGGAGACTTCGAACATTCGACAGCGGTTACCAGATACGGTATGTATGGCGCGCAACTGATCCTCGAGCAAATGACAGACGCTTCGGCAGACCCACTGCCAAAAAGGGTCGTTGCAGACCACCGCTACTAACTTACTAAGTTACTGATCTTTACGAACTCGTCTAGATTGTAAACTGCAATAACAGTCGGTAACTGACCAAGTACTAAAAGAATGACTCGCCCATTCACACAATCATTGTCTTGATCAATTTGACGAGGACCTCATCAATCTGCACATCGATTACATGGAACTTCTGTATGGAAGAAACAAGTTATCGCAGGTACGTAGTCGAGTACGTACTTATGTAGATCTACATACAATAATCGTGTTGCCTCACTCAGTCGTACTGGTCTTTTATTTTCCCATGTTAGCCTGGTGACTTCCAATTATTTGTGCACAATTGTAAGTCAATCGGAGTTCCGGTCCAAGAATACGCCGACCCCGACCAGGGACAATGCACGGACCCAAGCCAGCATGCTTGAGGAGTTTGGACCACTCCACGCCTCTCTGACGCGGCGGGCCTCGTCCCAGGACTCGTCGTCTTGGGTGATATCGGTGGGCCGACTGAAACTCAGCACTTCAGCCTCCTGCCGGTAACGGAGTCTACCGTGGCTTATGCCCGCTGTCAACCTGTTCTGACTCTTAGCAGGTAGTGATATAGGAGGATAATTTCCGACTGCAAGTCCCCATAATAGGGATTAGACGGTCATCCTGTCAGACCTGAGGTGAGACGGGTTTAGGATTTCGGACATGATTCTCGGGCACAGTAGGGTTGGATGCATCTTTGACGTAGTGATCACAGGATTTCAGGCTGCCTGCTGATGACTGCTGATGACTCTTGACGAAGACTTCGTGGGAGGGTGAGTCACCGTCAAGACAATCTGATATGTCTAGCTAATTGGAAGGTTGCAATTCCCTCGTATTCGGGTTCACTGTTGCGGAACTGCCGGGGGTCGATTGATGATTCAAGGCTTTAGGTACTGACTACCTCCGCTTGGCCATTGCGGCACGCTTTCCACAGTTGTATATGTACCTCTTTGGCGCATCTCTTTGGCGCATCAACGCAGGCTCTGCGTCATGCTTGTCGCTAATACTTATCATGCAGAGGCACAAACAAGGACATACAGTATCTGATTCTGCAATCTGCAGTGCTTTCCGTAGTGACACGCTGACCCGGCAAGGGGCTGCACATGGTACGTATCTTTCCTCGTCTTCTTCCGGTGGTCTGTTTTGTGTCTTTGGGCTCGCCTGGCGTCTTCAACTCGCCGGGTCTGATTGTCAAGACACAACCATCTAGTGAGCTGAATCTAGATAAGCACGGAGTGAGCCTCGCCGATGCTAAAACCTGAGATCTTCAGCCTAGAATAGATGCAGTTCTGGAAATGGCTCCACTGCCCGAGCCTGGACTTTCTCAGAAAGCTCGCGCCAAGCTTCTTCGCGCTTGTTTGTACGTCGTCGGCGATTCCAACCATTACAAGTACTCATCTTACACTATTGATGGCCTCGACTGATACCAGAGTAGGCTGATTCCTGTCGGATCAAATCGTAGGTGCAGAACAAGATGATCAGTGATCCCAGGCTTTGAGAGCGGATGACAGGAATTCCGACTGGTGTTCCTCCCGGTAAGCAGCCCGAGCAGGGGGGGGGGGAGGCCTCAAGTGCAGTAGTAGTACATTAGTACAACTACCATAGTACATTAGGTAGTCGGAGACTCGTCTTGGAAGGTAGTGGTTGATCATGAAATGCATACTGTGGTTGAGCACGAGCCACGACCCGGCAGGCCACGACGAGATTGCATAATCTGACAGATCGCGATGCACGGCTTCAAAATGATCGATCCCCGGTAACATACTTGCGTGCGCTCGCATACCTTATGAGTCAACATGGGTTCGAAGAGATTCTGTCTTGTTCTCTGTGGGTACCGAGACACGTCCATCTCGAAAGCTCGATCGCTATACCGGGTATAAACTTTCCAGCAGTATGAGCATCTTTGACATCTACGGTACTTATATGCAGAATGTACGACCACGCAGGTACTACTCTACTACTATCAGTATCACCATCCAGCATCTCCAGTGTCCAGTTCCACTGTCCACTGATCCAGTGCCACCCCAGCGGGACCAACCAGAGTTATGCAATGATACACAACTTGAATCATACAGCATCCGCGTCCGTCAATCGACCCAATCGAGAGGAGCCAAATCACTCTTATGGACGGATGATGCAGGCGGGATCGCTTAAACCATCTTCGGTGCCCGCCATCTCCGCTGTGCAGTGCACAAGACTAACCGGACACCAGAGACTCCGGTCTCCATCAGGCCCGGTTATCTTTGATTTCGAAACCGTGCCCCAATTCCGTATTAGGCCCCCGAGGACTCTAGAATGTCGACTGTAACCCCCCACATGAAAGATGATGAAACCCACTTTCAGTTAGCTCACAACCCTTTCCATGTACCGTAGATGCCTAGATGGGTTCTGCTCGTCCCGACGGTGTCTGTTCGCTTGCTCGTCGGATTCCTAATTTGGTTTGGCCAGGGTGTGGGAGTGGCCGTTTTTGTGGCTCTGACTACTTCAGCCTCTTTCCGAATAATCAAATACCAGGTAGTCCACGTAAGTCCGATTCAAATTAGCGAGCCTGAAGGACTTAGCGCAGGTCGAAGCCGGTAGTTGCTTGCGCTTCATAAAAAAAAAACAACGGGGAAACTACTACTAAATCTTGCTTATACTACGACTGGGCAAAATAGGAGCCCGACGGGGCAGAAATAGACACGCGCTCCTTTTATTTATGACTCGCGTCCACCAGGCGAGACCTCCCCCCCCCTTCCTGTATTTTCTCACATAAACATTCTCACTAGAGTTCACTTCCTGCTCAATTCTAAATTCCTTCCCTCAGTGTTCGCTTCCAGCGGAACGATCATTTACCGACTGGACGAGGTTCACAGCTTGCCGAGAGCTGGCCCACGAGTTTACCCCTCTCCGTCTGCAATCAAGCCGATCGGCTGCGTCCTACCATTCCCTCTGGAATTCTCCGCGGTTCACCCGCCGTACTCGTACTGATCGTTTAAGTCCGATCGTCATCACCACTGTCCGATCCTCGACATCCCAAACCAAGCTGGGCTGGATTTTTGATCATCAATCGTTTCAAATTCCCCCAAACCTCAACTCGTCTTATCTCGACGAACAACAACTATCTCTATCTCTCTTCTCATCACCTCCTATTCTGAAACCTGGAATCAGACCCTCCAAGTGTCTCGAACCGAGGTCTGGCTCCACTTTCAATCTAAAAAAGAAGATACCCATCAGAGTGGATCCATCTCTACACGCCCATTCCAGAGAGCAAGCATACCACACCTTCAAAGACAATAGCGCTACCACGCGCGACATTCCTCTCTCGCCATGCAGCAGCCAGAGGAGGGTGCCGTCACGCTGGAAAATCTCCCCGATGAGGTGAAGGCGGGCGAGGATGTGATCGCGCCACAGGAAAAAATCGCCGAGAAGAGCACCGATTCTGGCTCGACACTGACCGAGAAAGCAAACGATCAGAAGGGAAGCAAGACGGCGTTGTCCCTCGACGACGATGCCATCTTTGCGCATTTGCCAGAACACGAGAAGGAAATCCTGAAGAAGCAGCTGGATGCTCCGGCGGCCAAGGTTTCCTTCTTTACTCTCTACCGCTATGCCTCGGCAATGGACATTGTGATCTTGGTCGTTTGCGCTATCTGTTCCATTGCTGCCGGTGCGGCACTACCTCTTTTTACCGTGAGCCACCCGAGCAGTGCGACGACTCTGAATCTTGGCTCCGCCTGCGACACTTGCTTTTCTTGCTTGGGTAATCTGTGGAGAGCTCAGTACTAACCTTTATTTATTTGTGCTCGATAGATCCTCTTCGGTTCCTTGACGACTGCCTTCCAGGGCATTCAGTTGAAGACAATTAGCTATAACGACTTCGAACATCAGCTGACCAAGAACGTCCTCTACTTTGTGTACCTGGGTATTGCCGAATTTGTGACTGTCTACATCAGCACCGTCGGTTTCATTTACACCGGTGAACATGTTACGCAAAAGATTCGCGAGCGCTACCTGGAAGCCATCTTGCGTCAAAACATCGCCTATTTCGACAAGCTCGGCGCCGGTGAGGTCACAACCCGCATCACGGCCGATACCAACCTGATCCAAGATGGTGTCTCGGAGAAGGTCGGTCTCACCCTGACAGCGCTCGCTACCTTCGTCACGGCTTTCATTGTTGCGTACGTCAAGTATGCGCCACTGGCGGGTATCTGCACGTCAACCATCGTTGCGCTGCTCCTCGTCATGGGCGGTGGATCTACTTTCATTGTCAAGTACAGCAAGCTCTCTCTGATAAGCTACGGTGCGGGCGGTACTGTGGCCGAAGAAGTAATCAGCTCCATTCGCAACACCACGGCCTTCGGTACCCAGGACAAGCTCGCCAAGCAGTACGAGGTCCACTTGCGCACCGCCGAGCGATGGGGTGTGCGTCTGCAGATGGCTCTGGGTGTGATGGTCGGAGGCATGTTTGGAATCATGTTCCTGAATTACGGCCTCGGTTTCTGGATGGGGTCCCGATTTTTGGTCCAAGAGAAGGTCAATGTTGGACAGGTTCTGACCATTCTTATGTCCATCCTGATCGGTTCGTTCAGTTTGGGAAACGTCGCTCCCAATACTCAAGCCTTCACCAGCGCCGTCGCTGCGGCTGCCAAGATCTTCAGCACCATCGACCGTGTCTCCCCCATTGATCCTACTTCCGATGAAGGCATCATTCCCGAACATGCTGCAGGCGAGATTGAGTTCCGCAACGTCAAGCACATCTATCCTTCGCGCCCCGAGGTCACCGTCATGCAAGACGTCAGCCTCCACATCCCCGCCGGCAAGACCACTGCACTGGTCGGTCCCTCGGGCTCGGGTAAATCTACCGTCGTGGGTCTTGTTGAGCGATTCTACATGCCTGTCGGTGGTACTGTCTTCCTTGATGGCCACGATATCCAGACTTTGAATCTGCGTTGGTTGCGTCAGCAGATCTCGCTTGTCCAGCAGGAGCCTGTGCTATTCGGCACGACCATCTACAAGAACATTCGCTACGGTTTGATTGGCACTCGCTATGAGCACGAACCCGAGGAACGGGTTCGCGAACTGATTGAGAATGCCGCTAAGATGGCCAATGCTCACGAATTCATCATGGGTCTTCCGGAGAAATACGAAACCAATGTCGGTCAGCGTGGCTTCCTGCTATCTGGTGGTCAGAAGCAACGTATCGCCATTGCTCGTGCTGTCGTCTCTGACCCTAAGATTCTGTTGCTTGACGAGGCGACTTCTGCCTTGGACACTAAGTCTGAGGGGGTGGTCCAGGCTGCTTTGGATCGTGCCGCTGAGGGTCGCACAACAATTGTCATTGCCCACCGCTTGTCCACCATCAAAACCGCGCACAACATTGTCGTCTTTGTCAACGGTACCATTGTCGAACAGGGCACCCATGATGATCTGATCGAGACAGCCGGACCGTACTCCAAGCTTGTTGAGGCTCAGCGCATCAACGAGGAGAAGGAGGCCGACGCTTTGAACGAAGATATCCTGGACGATGCCTCTGATGATTCTTCGCTGAACAAGCAACATCTTGCTCGCGTCAAGTCCGTGGCAAGCGGCTCAACACCCATTAGGGATGAAGAGGCCGGGGCCATGTTCCCTGAGGATATCCACCGTGAGAATACCCGCAAGTCCGTCTCCAGCATGGTGCTCGCCAAGTCGGGCCCTGAAGCCAAACCCAAGTACTCCCTATGGACTTTGATTAAATTCATCGCTTCTTTCAACAAGGAAGAGTGGAAATACCTGGTCGTCGGTCTCGTCTTTTCGTGTCTTGCAGGCGGTGGTCAGCCCACTCAGGCCTTCTTGTACGCCAAGGCCATTAGCTCTCTATCCCTGCCCCCGTCCCAGTGGGGCAAGCTCCGTTCCGATGCCAACTTCTGGTCTCTGATGTTCTTGGTCGTTGGTATCGTTCAGTTCATCACTTTTTCGATCAACGGTATTGCCTTTGCCTATTGCTCTGAGCGTCTCATCCACAAGGCTCGTAGCAAAGCCTTCCGCTCCATGCTGCGTCAGGACATCAACTTCTTCGACCGCGAAGAGAACAGTACTGGTGCTTTGACTTCTTTCTTGTCAACCGAGACCAAGCATCTCTCCGGCATCAGTGGATCGACTTTGGGCACAATTCTCATGACCTCGACGACCTTGCTTGCGGCCATCATCATCTCTCTGTCCTTTGGCTGGAAGCTC
Organism: Penicillium ucsense; assembly: GCA_014839625.1. Classification (NCBI taxonomy): domain Eukaryota; kingdom Fungi; phylum Ascomycota; class Eurotiomycetes; order Eurotiales; family Aspergillaceae; genus Penicillium; species Penicillium ucsense. The sequence continues at coordinate 36,846 of WIWV01000042.1, forward strand.
GCCCTGGTCTGCATCAGTGTCATTCCCATTCTTCTGGGCTGTGGTTTCTATCGATTCTACATGCTTGCGGCATTCCAAGCTCGCTCTAAGCGTGCCTACGAAGGCTCTGCCAGCTATGCTTGCGAGGCTACCTCTGCCATCCGTACCGTTGCATCGCTCACCCGTGAGGTCGATGTTTGGGACGTTTATCACGAACAACTGGAGAACCAGGCCCGTGTGAGCCTCAAGTCTGTCATCCGGTCCTCCGTCCTGTACGCTGCATCCCAGGCACTGGTCTTCTTCTGTGTTGCGCTTGGTTTCTGGTACGGCGGTACGCTGTTGGGCAAGGGTGAATATGACACTTTCCGATTCTTCGTGTGCTTCAGTGAGATTCTCTTCGGAGCTCAATCGGCGGGCACTGTGTTCTCGTTCTCGCCTGACATGGGCAAGGCTAAGAACGCCGCTTCTGAATTCCGTAAGCTGTTTGACCGTCGTCCCACCATCGACACCTGGTCTGAGGAGGGTGCCACGGTCGATCATGTCGAAGGAAACATTGAGTTCCGTGACGTGCACTTCCGCTACCCCACCCGTCCCGAGCAGCCAGTCCTCCGTGGCTTGAATCTGAGTGTCAAGCCCGGTCAGTACATTGCACTGGTCGGCCCCAGTGGTTGCGGAAAGAGTACCACGATCGCCTTGCTGGAGCGGTTTTACGATGCTCTCTCCGGTGGTGTCTTTGTCGACGGCCATAACATTGCAGACCTCAATGTCAACTCGTATCGCAGCCACCTCGCCCTTGTCAGTCAAGAACCTACTCTCTACCAAGGCACTATCAAGGACAACATTCTGCTCGGTATCGCCGAGGACAATGTTCCCGAGGAAAGCCTCGTCAAGGCCTGCAAGGAAGCCAATATTTATGACTTTATTATGTCCCTCCCCGAAGGGTTCAACACCATTGTTGGTTCCAAGGGTGGTATGTTGTCCGGCGGTCAGAAGCAGCGTGTTGCCATTGCTCGCGCCCTGCTTCGTAACCCAAAGATTCTCCTGCTCGACGAGGCCACCTCTGCTCTGGACTCTGAGTCCGAAAAGGTCGTGCAGGCAGCGCTCGACGCCGCTGCCAAGGGTCGCACAACGATCGCAGTTGCTCATCGTCTAAGCACCATCCAAAAGGCGGATATCATCTATGTCTTCGACCAGGGCAAGATTGTGGAGAGCGGTACACACACTGAGCTGCTGCGGAACAAGGGCCGCTACTACGAGTTGGTGAACTTGCAGAGTCTGGGCAAGACTCACTAGATCACCAAAATCTCGCAGTCGAGTCTCCTCTTCATCCTTCTATGCTAATATTTTTCCCCATTCTCATATGATACCTCGCCGTTGCATTGTATACCTCATTTAACCGGCAGATTTTCGATTTCATACCCTTCCACTTTCTCCCATTTCAATAAAGCAAGTTTGATTTTTGTTAATTTCTTGATCATTCTTCTTCTCCTTCCTGTTCCTCTCAACTCCTATGATTGCCTCTTACCGCATCTTTTCTCTCATCCTTGCAGACCTTGTACGCCTGGCACCAATCTTTACCTGTCTCCTGTTGCACCTAGAAATTTCTTGATTACGCAATGAGGTATATAGACTACTGGGCGGACGCGATCGATTGGTAAAATATCTACTCTGCCCCTCAATGTTCTAATTTGGTTTTGTTATATACGAGGTCTTAGGGACCTGACGACATCTCCCATCATTTGTTCGCTTTATACACACCACTTGTCGCATGACCGACTTCAGTATTCGATGAGTATCTCTATAGACATACCATGATACCCCGAACTCAAACCCCCTTCGTAAGGCAAATTGGAAAAGTAAAAAAGAAGGTAAGAAATCAATCCAATAATCCATTCGCCCAGTTACCCACCTACGGAGACCCGAGATTGTCAGAAAAGGCAACCCTCCATGTTTGAATCAGTCCCCCTCATGCACTCCGAATTCCTTTTGCACCTCCACATGTCGCACCCCTCGCGTCTCTGCGATCAACCCCATCAGACCTTGTGCGACGTCCTTGATCTCATTGTATTCGTGCAATAGGCGGATATGCCGCTTCACAGTCTCGGACGGGTCATTTCTGTCGGATGTTAGCTTGTCATTCTGCATTGCAATCTGCATTGAGTCTTGCTGCTTTAGATCTCGTGGTTCGCCTGGCACCGAGCGCCAAAGTCTCAGGAAATAACTGATACGACAGTGTTTCTTTTAATTTGGCGCTGGGCTAGCGTCTACGGCGGTAACAGCATGTCATGTTCGATGTCGGAGGTACTGTACTTGACTTACTTGAGACTTGATTTGAGGGTAGCAATTTCGGATTCTAGCTCGGTTTGCTGGACGTGGAGGGTGCTTATTGATGTGCGGAGGGTTTCCTATCAATTCGATGGTATTGGTACGGGTCAGACGTGTTGATGGTCTTGATGAGGGCTTACAAGACGCTTGTCGGCTACTTTATCGGCCATACTGCAGCTTCGTGTGCCAGCTGACTTCGAATTGGGTAGAGTTGTCGGCCATGCCCATACTTCGATTATCTGAAGGTACTTTGAGTGGATACTGTGAGGTTAGTTGCTTGAACTGGAAGACGAGGCTTGTCCCGTTCTGGAAAGTGGGTCTTGGGTCGCGGCGGGCCTGTCGACTCTGGCATGGTCACGTGGACTGAGATGGAGCCATGAAGTGTTGTACCTGACGCGCAACCCTCAGACAGATTGAGCTTGTTCGTGTGAAGTCTAGTAGAAAGCCAGCTAATTGATTTCCTTTCATTTCGAAAAAATTTAATTTATGGTTGATACAAGTCTGAGACAAGGACAGTCTTTATATTAAGAGTAAACTCCAGTATTGTACAGTCACTACAGTGTACAGCACTACAGCTGCTGAGCTGACAGGTACCACTACCAAGTACAGGGCAGCAGCCTTTCCTTCCGTTAGAAATCGGATGCGGCGGATTGGCAGCGGATCGTTAGTACGCGGATGGCAGATGGGCAACTTACCCGGTTTCACCCCAGACCCCCCCCTTTGATTCTTCCTGACAAACCCCCCTCGGTCAACTCTGGATCTCCAGCTTTTTGCTGTCTCACAGGGCACCGCCGTGTTTCTCGAAGTCCACACGCGCCCACCATGACCTTCTTGCGACAGGGTTCCCTCTGGGCCCTGGTCCTGCTTGCTGGTTTGGCATTCGCTCATGGCGGCCATGAACAAGTCCCCGAAGGCGAGGCGATCTCGCTCGAGCCGATTGTATGTGTCCAGACTCCTTGGGGTCTTCCACTGTGCATACTGATGCGGTCGCATCGTCTGAACAGCCGGGTCTGGTTGAGCGACATGGCTAATCCTTCATTCTAATGTAGGATGCGACACTATGGACACATATTCTTCTCATGGGCACTGCCTTTGGGATCATCTTCCCTCTGGGTATGGTTCTTGGAGTACGTTATGCCCACCTTCAAATTACTTCAACCTGTTCTTTCCCGTGGTTCCTTACTGATAACTCGATCTCTTCTTCGAACCGTACAGATTGTTCGCTCGCGCTGGCATGTTCCCGTCCAAATTGTTGGCACAATTATCGCTGTGCTGGCCTACTTCCTCGGTCACGCTCACAAGGGCCGTCAATTCGGAAAAAATGCCCATGCCTCCTTCTCAAATTGGTTGATGCTGCTCCTGATCGCGCAGATTGTCCTGGGCTTCTACTTGAAACTGCACCTGGAAAAGGCGGGACAAGGTCGCATCCGGTGGATCTTCGTCCTGGCGCACGGCGTTATTGGCAAGATCATGCCTATTGTCAGCTGGACCCAGATGCTCTTTGGTGGTATTGCGGCCCTGGGCTTCTGCCAGGGTGACCACATGGGCCAGTGTCTGGCGCACTTCATTATGGGCAGCGCCTTTATCGCGTATGGCATCTGCTTGACTATTCTTCTGCTTGTCGGTCAATACTGGCTGCGCCGCACTGGCCGTAGTCAAGAATTCTTCGATTCGCTCATCATCGCCGCGTGGGGTTGTGTCAATACCTTCACGGAGCATCGCTGGGGCGGACCGTGGGTCCATAACGACCTCCAGCACACTACAATGGGAATTGTCTGGTGGTGCGCTGGTCTTTTGGGCATGTGGTTGAGTCGGAACCGCAACGGTCGTCCCAAGCGGAACTTGATCCCGGCCATTGTGATCGGTCTGACCGGCTACGCGATGTCGGCACATACCCAGACTTTGATGATTAGCACCATGGTCCATAGTATTTTCGGATACACCTTGATGGCCGCGGCCCTGACCCGCATCATCGAAATCTCCTTTGTCCTGCGCGACAAGGACAACGTCAGCATGAGCGGCGCCGACCCCAACAGCTTCCAATACTTGACGCCGTTCTTGCTCTACGCCTCTGGATTCTTGTTCATGGGCGCAACGGAAGAGCAGATGCAACTCTTGAGCCAGGCGGGCATCATGCACGTCTCGTACATCCTGATTTTGTTCAGCATTGCCTTTATCCTTTTCCTCTGTAAGTGTCATCTAGTTTCTGCCCGTTTCTCTTTCACCTGGGCCCCTTACATCAGTGCTAATCAAACCTTATAGTCGTCAACATTCTTCTCCACATTTATGCCGTTCACGCTTGGCCTGAAGGTGCCCCCGAAGAAGACGAAGCCGAAGGCCACAAGTACGCCGGCACCAACGGCGGCTACATGAATGGTCGCACCCGGGCACGCGCCGCCGATGCCCAGCGCATCTCCGACGCCGAGGCCTTTGAACTCGAGGGCCTGATGAGCGATGACGAAGACGAAGCTGGAACTTCCATGCGTCCCAAAAAGAGAACAGACGAGGAGATGGGCGCCAAGGAAGCTTCTCGTGCATAGACGGCCAGCTCAGTGCTTTCACATCATGATACCTTCCTGAAAAGAGAAAGGGGGGGTTCATGGCTAATCTTCTGTCTGCCCTTTACTTGTCTGTCTTATTATAGGCTACGGCCACCTCATTTGCATGGTTTTTCCCTGGCGTTTGGAATAAGAAGGACTCCGTGGTGTGCCACTAGATAGTATATCGCTCATTTGAATGGACATATTAATCGTGCTCAGGGTCGTTGAGGGTGTATAGAAACTGTACACTATGAATACGAGCATCGCTGCGAAGCGGGACTTGTCTACTGCCAAGACATCGATCTATTTTGAAGACTATTTTTAACGCATCATGATACTGTACAAGAATTCCGTCTAGATTGGGGGGAAAAAGAAATTCGTCAAGTGTCTTCATTTCCATGGCTTTTTGCCGTTGAAGATATGCCATTAGATCCCAAGAGATGTCGATCATGCTTCTCATAATCCGGGATTCAGGGACGGATTCGCTGGAAGATCTGCGGCACTGTTGAGAACGGCGCTAGGAGCGGGATGACTCGCGAGATTGGTGATAGTCGTTGGGTTCATGGGAATCGGGTTAGCCACAGGTGGCACGGCGGCTAGCGAGCCAACGTCCATTTCGGGCGGGAAGAACGGATGCAAAGGATAGATAGGTCCAGCCAACTTCTCTCCATCGAAGAGCAGCATGTTCTGGAGCGGCTGCTCGCGTGCAGACAGGACATTGATCACGTCTTGGGCCAAGGCACCGCCGACAAACGCTGCCACGGGGCTGAGCTCACAGCCAAGATTCTGGAGAAATTGGCGCAGGAAAGTAGAGTCGAGAGTTGCGAGGTCCAATTTCAGTTCTTGGTGACTTTCCCGCGCTAGCCGTGTGAAGACTTCGAGATCTTGGTGTGCAAAGCTGGGTCTGCGGCCAGCGGAGATCTTTTCGAATTCCCACAGTGCGCGGAGGCAGCTGAGCAATGGCGTGACTTGCTTGCGGCGGCGGGTGTTGTTGGTGTATTCTTCGGGTAAAGGGGAGGTGTTGGCTAGCTGGAGTGGGGAGTACGTTTCGCGCTTTGTGACCAACTCGATGACTTTGTCCTTGCTTCCTTTTTCGCTTTTCTCGCCTTCGGTCTTGGCCGTCACGCTTACGACGCTTCTCGTGAGTGTTTCCTGCTGTCGGGTTGGGGCGTTGGACTTCTCCCGCTCGATCACGAAGTCATGAGAGATGAGATCGGCAAAGACATAGCCGTAGAGTCCGTGCAGCCCAGCTGCGTAAAAGGGTCGATTGGCGATGCGACACGCTGCATTGATTGTGGTGTAGGAAGCAAAGTCGAGCTCGGTCGCAATTGTAACGTCAAATTGACTGAAGAATTCGGGTTGTTTGCTGCGAACGTCGGCTGTGTCAATATGAAGCTTGACTCGGGGGTTCATGCGGTGGATTTGAGGGCCGGCGACCTCGGCACGCTGTTATTCAATAGTTTCAGTATCAGCTCCCTTTGGCCTTTGACACAAGAGCATGTTCGCAATGGGCAAAGGGTGCCAGTACGCTTTTCCCTTGCTTGATAATGTCCTCATTTTTGCATGCTTCCTCCAGGAAGAAAGACGCGTCTAGATCGGTCTCGGAGACAGGCTCGTGGTCGATGATTGTGAGTGATCCAATGCCGGCTAGGACCAGGTTCTTGGCGATCTCGTTGGCGAGCGCTTTAACCATGATCAAGAGGATATTTGATGACCGAATTCTGTTGGAAAAGCGTTTGATTAAAACCCAACTCACCTAGTACATCTGCTTGTCGGCTCACGGAACTCACTTCTCTTGTGCTTGCACACCCCAAAGCCGGATCTGCCGGTCATAGAGCGCAATCTCATCTAGTGTCAACTTGAGTTAGAACTCCTCTCCTTATGGCCTTGTCGAGTAGATATCACATAGTATCTTGAGGATCCCTTACCTGCGCTGATGGTATTTCCATTCTCCACATCTGCCATTTTGAGGGACAATTTGCGGGGAGTAGTGAGAGAGGGGACGAGGTAGCTCTTCAAGCTTTCCCCACAAAGGTATGATCTAATCTGTAATCACGTGCATTGTTACTACCGTCTGGTAGCAGCTGCAGTCGGGCGTTTGCTTTCCCTTCGTCCACATGATTCTCCCTTATGACATCTTTTTGCATTTCATGGCCTCATGCACCTCTGATTCCGGTGCATTCTTCGTTGGACAGACAGCAAACATCTTATCTTTGTGATAACCCAAATTCACGCCCCCCTCTTTCCTGGAAGATATCGTTCGCAGGAAGGCAATCGGGCACTTTGGGAGTGGTATCCGCCCGGACTTACCCACCAAGATGGTATGTTTCGAATCTTCATGTTTTGCCTCCAATATGGCTTGTCCCACGATCTTGCAATTCATTCGGACAGTCTTGACACTCACATAGTCAGGGAACTCTGGCAATCCGCCAGGGAACTCTCGGAACTCGAGAGATTCAAGCAACTCCGGCAATTACGATCATCCTCCAGCATCGCTGCCTCGACCCCCTAATGTCTTTGATGGTTAGCTTTGTGAATATCTATCTCGTAAACAGTATTCACTTTCTCATGTTTTGATAGAAAATCCCAGCAACCAGCAATTTCCATTCTTTCTCGACCGAAATTCGTCGCCGCAGCGTCGTTTGCTCGAGCAAATTATCGAGACTCGGCGCGTTGAGGGTGAGGTTAGGCTGAGGGCGGAACTGGATAGAATTGCTACGGAACCGCAACCGCCACCACCGATGTGGTTCAATGTTGAAAATCTTGACGAAGAGCTAGAAGATTTCGAAGCATTCTTTCAAGAGACCCGGCGAGCCCCAACCTCTACCAGGCCATCCAATCGTGAAGGCCTGCATTACCTGCGAAGTCTTCTTCAATCCGAAAACAGCAGGTTCAGCGCCGAAGAAACAAGCCGCGCATTAGAGACACTGAATCGGGAGCTTGGTGAGTTTGACGCCTTCACCTCCGGATTGGACTCATCGCGAAGGCCTGGTGGCACTCGCTCTGAGTCAACAGCGTCATTCAGCATTCCTCGTCCGCCACCAGTTGAATCCGTCCCGCCCCGATCAACGCGGAGAGCTTTGTGGGACTCGGAGCAATCTGGCTCTGGCTCCGGAATCGACAACAATTCGAATGCAAATTCAGACCCTTCTCGTCCAACCACAAGTTACAGAAATCTACGTCGTCGAGCGGTTCGTCCTGATCTACGGTCTGCGAGCAATCTCACAGATCCGGTATCCTTTCCGCCCCTCATGCCTCAGTCCGCCTCTTCTTCCTCCGGCCGAGACAGCCAGGGTCGGTTGAAACGGCGAAAGCTCGATGCCGATGATAATAGTGAAGGTCTACGGGGCTTTAACTATGGTCACAAAGGTCAGGTGGTCCCTGGGCCTCTGAAGATGGAGATCCTAAGCTGTGATGGAGGCACTTTCGATCCTGAGGGGGACAGTGGCTTTCCGGAAAATGTCCTCCTGAATGATCAATCGGTCTATTGCACCAAGTCCAGCCGCTGCAATATTGTTCTTCGACATCGTGGCGAGGCGCCTTTCTGCTTGAGGAAACTAGTTATCAAGGCCCCGCGAACAGGCTTTGACTCTCCGTACGTCTCACGCAAGAACCTTGTATTCATCAACTTGGCTCAGATCCATATCTCTAACTGACTTCGCAATAGTATTCAGGAAGGGATGGTTTTCGTGTCGATGGCAGCCGATGACATGCTTGCTCGCACAACCCAGTATCAAATCCAATACTCTTACACACGCCGTCGACGTCGCCACAGACGGTCAGGCTTACAGCCTTCTCAAGAATATTTCAACTCTTACCAAGCCCCTGCGCAACCCTCTGAACGAGGTTCCCTCACGGCCCCCGCAACACATTCATCGTCCGAACTCGTACCCTCCGGCCTGGATGGATCGGACCCACAGTCTCACTTCCGCTTGACTATTGACTACGATGAGAATTCCGACGATCAGTCATTCGCTAATCACGACGACGACGAGGGTCCTTCTGTAATGGAACTTGAGACAGTCGCAGAGGATGAGGACGAGTGTCTGGAGAGCTCGGACAGTACGAGTGAGGACGAGGATCTCGACGATAGCACCACAGGTAGTGTATATCGTCGCCGCGTCGAGCTACAACGTCAGCAAAGACGTCGTTTAGCTAGTCTTGTGAATCCCCGGCCGCATCCTTCCTCGACTTCGTCCACCGCTGGTGCTGAATCATCATCGAACGGTGAAATCATGAAACCCCACGCACGTTTCTTCATCGAGCGTGAGAAGAGTATGGTCAGCATCAAATTCGATCCACCGCCGTATGTCACTTCTCTCTCGATTCGAGTAATTACTTGCTTTTGCTGACTGATATGCTTTAGCTCCGGTCGGTACATCCTGATCAAGCTTTGGAGTCCCCGCAGCGACGGCAACATCGACATCCAAAGTATCATTGCCCATGGATTTGCCGGGCCAAGATTCTTTCCCAGCGGAGGTCTTCGGTGAGCCTGGGAAACATGTGGTTGCAGCGTTACTAAGTTACGACGATTACGAATTGAAATGAAACGACGCTTCGGGCCAGTTATGCAATTTCTCAACCGCCGTAGCTGTCGTTCATTCTAGGGAGTAGCTCTCGAAGGTTACCTGTGTCGAGGTATTTTTAGGAGTTTGGATTTTGTCACCGTCACCGCTTCGTGTGGGGGTAATACCTCACTCTAGGACTTCTGTGTCACGAAGCTGCGATGAGTAATCAACGAGACAACCACCTGCACGCTTGTTAACGTGAAGGCAGATATCAGCATGGCCGTCTGGCTTCGTGGTGGCACCAAGTTCCAGAGCTTAAACCTTGATGAGCGGCAAGGGTCCACCACGCTAGACCGAATTAGATGATTGACAGGATGAACCAAGATAACCTTGTTTTTATTTTGCCGAGAGCCAAGCCACGCAAAAGCCGAGGCTGTCAGACTCATTACCTTTAGAGGCTGTGACCCGAGAGCATCACTGCCCCTTTGTACCTTTGCTCTTGATATGATTCTAATTCGCTGGCAGTGTTTTGTGTGCGCTCACACCTGTTTGACGTATACACCTCTTTACAGCTTCAGCTGGAAGGACATTCATGGTTCATTCATCGGATCTAATACATGATCGCAGCAGGTAATACATGTGGCTAAACGAAAGGAAGAACCAAGTGGCTATCATACTCTCCCCCAGTATGAATCCAGTGCTTTCCTTTATTGCGGATGTGCTCGGTTGTTCCGAAATTTGAGAATCCTTGGTAGAAGCCACTCACAGAGAGTTGCAGACTCTCGCCCGCTTCAAATTCGATACCCATACACCAGATTCCAATCTCCAACCGAACAACTGTGCCTGGCTCCACTTTTTCCTCCTTCTCGTGAGTGTAGTAAGGCCAGTTTGGATGCATTGACTTGGAGGGATCAATCTCACGATTGGACGCCCTCAGAATACCCGTGGGACCCTGGTAAAGAATTACCTCAATTTGCTTATCCTCGGGAATATCGGCAATGTTCTTGATGGGAAGATTGGTCCAGGGGATGTTGAGGTTGAGCAGACGCTCTCCTGTTGCGGAAATCTTATTTAAGACGAGGAACACATCCATGTCATCGTACTCGTCATTTCGCATCCAGAGTACAGCTTTGGGCATGCCGACGACCTGTGTCCGCTCGCTGAATGTATATGTGAAAGTCGCGGTGTCCTTGGCATCCTCGGAGTTGTATGAGATGGTTCCGGCAGTGGGACTTGGCTCATCCAGGCTCAGGCCTCCGTCGGCTGTGAGATACGCCTTGCGGTAGCTTGTGCGAGGAAGTGGGAAGTCCTCTTCGATCACGTTCGCGATAGGCTCCTTTTCACCGAATCGGAGGACACTCATACGAACTTTGGGCGTCGATTCCCAGTCGTTCTCCACACCCTTGAGGTATCGGTCAAAGAATGAGAGCAGTTCCTCTGTGCCTTCGCGGTTGCCCCAGATGTCGTACCATTCTTGGTACGGATGCCACCGGAGCCATTTGTGAGGGGTGTTCACCTCCATCCATCCCCGGATGGCTCCCATACCGTGCATGGTGTTTGTGTATGTGCCAGTGATATAAGTCGGGATATTGATCCTCTTCATGTCTGGTCGCTTGTCGTTCCACCAGTCGTTGGCGCCAGGATGCTCCTCGAACATCTTTCGGAAGCTTTCCATGCCATTACGACCGCGCAGCATCCATTTCACGATGAGATGATCGAAAAGATCGCCACCATAGATACCACCCCGAGCAAATTGCTCACGGTACAGATCTCCGCAACCTTCCCAGGGGGCAATGGCCTTGAGAGATGGCGGTTGAAGGGCGGCAACGAACCATTGGATGATCGCCAGATGTGAGTTGCCAGCCATTCCGACGGTTCCATTGCACCAAGGCAGCTTGGCGAGCCACTCGATGGTGTCGTATCCGTCTTCGGCCTCTTGAGTACCCATGATGACCATGCGCCCTTCGGAGTCAAAGGCTCCTCGTGAATCAATATTGATGATGGCATACCCGCGATCCACGAAGTCGGCTGGATCCGGTGCTTCAAACTTCTCCAACCCACTCAACGTGCCATCAGGAATGCCAAGGTTCCAAGGGCACATAATGCGCAATGAGTCAATACCATTGAATTTCTTGCCGAACGGGCCCCAGCAAAGAATAGCTGGCACGGAACGTTCCGGGGCCGAGGGCGGTCGATAGATGTCGGCGTATAATTTGCAGCCGTCCCTCATTGGGATGGCAACATCATGCTCGACAAGAATTTCACATGATAGGGCCCTCCGACCAGCAGCAGTGACATGTCCGACTGGGAGAACTTCAGTGCGTGGACGCATCCCCTCATAGCCGCCATGGCCAATTTCAGGCACCTTCAAGTCCTCATGAGGCACATTGACATTGAACTTGACAGTCATTCTGACAAAGAGATGCGAGTCGACGTCAAACAATTGATTTCTTCCTTGCTTTTCTCTTGGAAATAAACTTGGAGTGTTTTCTTATTGTGAGAGACTGTATTTCCGGAGGGCGTCTTGCGCATAATAAATACGCTTCTCTGATTTGCCTACAATCCGCGGTCCGGTTCGCTTCGGTTCGGTTTTGCGGGCGCATCTCGGCAGTTGAGGAGTTGAGGAGCGATCTCAGCGGAGACCCCAGAATTCTAGTGGAGACACAACATTCTACCCCAGGAAAACAACCCCGAGATGCGGCAGTGATCCCAGGCAGGGTGAAGTCCTCCACTTAAGCCAACTACGGTCACGAGGGTGGGAAGTATAAAAGTGGCCAAGGCTGCCCTGACTCATGAGGGCTCTTTGCGTGTGCGACGGTGACGCTATCTGAACCTCCACTTCTACTATTTTCAACAAAGACTGAACGGATTGTTATCATTCAACATGGAGAAGTCCGACATCACTCATGTCGAGATCGCCAATGATGCTTCCCTTTCTGGGCATCCAGGTGATGGACAAGTTAAGCTCATGCGCGATGGCGAGGTGGTGTTGATTCCAACGCCCACATCTGACCCTAGAGGTATTGCTTCCAAATCTTTGCAGTATAGGTCCGGCGCTTACTCTTCTCCGTCCAAGATCCATTGACACGATCGGTATGGAGCAAATGGGTCTTCCTGGTCATCGTTTCCGCATGGAGTTGTACGGCTGTCGTCCTGGCCTCTGGAATGGGTTCAATCTTCACCTCGGTCCTGGCATCCTATCCGGGCCAGGAAGCTCGAGCCAATGATCTTATGACGTATCCAACTCTGTTCATGGGGATTGGAAACCTCATTGCCATGCCCTTTGCTTTCACCTGCGGACGTCGACCGGTCTTTCTTGTCTCGATGGTTTTGCTTGTCGTTGCCGGCATTTGGTGCCAGTGCTCGACGAGTCTTGGAAGCCACATCGCGGGTCGGAACATCATGTCCCTTGCCGCCGGTCAGAGTGAAGCCTTGTCGCCAATGGTCATTCAGGAGATTTTTTTCCTACACGAGCGTGGCCGCAAGGTTGGATGGTTCATTTTCATCCAGAACATTGCCGCCGGCGTCTTCTTCGTTGTCTCCACCTACATGGTCAGCAGCTGGGGATGGCGGTGGTGGTACGGCTTCTTCAACATCATGAATGCGGTCATCGGTATTTTTGCTTTCTTGTTCCTCTTCGAATCCAAGTTCGACCGCACCGATGAAGCGATGCGCGGTGAGCCGGTGCTGAACTCCAAGATTGCAGAACACCAGGCGGTTGTTGAAGAGGTTGAAGAACCCACGCCACGCAGTTGGAAGAACGATCTCAAGCCATTCTCAACCAACCCTAGTCTGCGCGAGATCCCCACATTCTACAAGCAACTGCTTCAGGGATTCTGTATTCCTACCATTCTTTGGCTCCTTCTGCTCAATGGTGCCCACCTGGGCGTGTACATATTCCAGGCCGCTACCTTTGCGGGGATCTTGACGGCTCCTCCCTTCAGCTTCAGCTTCGAATCTTTGGGCTACGTTCAAGCGGGTCAGCTTGTTGACTGTCTTGTCTTCCTGCCACTTCTGGCCTACGGAAGTGATCTGGTTATCAAGCATCTGACCGCTCGCAATGATGGCCTCTACAAGCCAGAATACCGTCTTCCGGTCATTATCATCCCCGTGATTGTCGGTGTCATTTGCAGCGTCTTTTACGGACAAGCTGCTGCTCACCCTGAGACGTATAGTCCCGCGGCAATTATCATCGGTTACAATGCGAGCTACTTTGCTTTCCTGGGAGCGAACATCGTTGGTATTACTTATGCCGTCGACAGCTTCCCTCTCCGCGCCGCGCCATTCTTGGTCGTCGTCTGTGCTGGAAGAGGGCTGATCTCCTTCGGCCTGAGTTATGCCACACTGCCTGCTATCAGAACTGTGGGATATGACTGGACGATGGTCATCGAGGTCATCATCTGCGGTTTCCTCGCACTCATGGCGATTCCAGTGTACATGTTTGGACCTCGTATTCGAGTGTGGGCTGGAAATTGGAGTGGCGGCAGCGAGGCGACGAACTAGAAAGTCATCAAGCATGTGTCATAGTTTTTTTTTTTTTTTTTAATTTTTTTTGTTTTTCTATTTCAAAAAGACGGCCCCTAGATTGGTTCTTTACACTAAGCAGTAGGCTGGTAACATTTGTAAACATAAATTAGCGAAACTAGCGAGAAGCTTGAATTGTCTGTGGAGCAGTGATTCATAGTGGTTCCCTTACATGTTACGTTCGCCGTCAAGACAAGCAAGAAGTGTGTGTCAATGTACACTGTACAAAAGTTTTATGGTGGGAGTCCAGATTCTGCAAATTCAGGGTAATTAAAATCTGGGAGTCATTATGTTCTTGCTTACTTCTAAGGTTTTCGTTGACACGTGCAATATTCGATTGAAGGAGCTCTCAACCATCAAATTGCTGCAGTTGTTTCACTTCCCCGGGACCCCAGCTTCCCCACAGTTCCATTCCTTCACTTCTCCCCCAGCTTCATAACATTTATCATCCTTGCACGCACATTTTCCTGAGAATACTCCGGGATGTGGACGTGATCCATGGCTTGTGGCTGTAGACAACGCTATCATAGGTTCGCCTCCTCGCAAACGAGGGGGATCGAGGTTATTCTGTGGAGATCGGTTTCAATAACCCCGGCCTCGTGCATTCAACGACCTCGCTTTCCGGCACCGTTATTTGTTGAACGATGATCTGGGCCATGGGCTAGTCTCTGAAGGTTTGAGCTGTGATTGACTTACGCTTGGACTTTGTTCTTTTCTTTTCCAAGCGAGTCCTAAGTCCTGTGATTCCTTGCTGATGAGGGCGACCCGAAACGAGCCGAACCGGCCAGCCGAGCCGTAGCGCCCTCGCCATCCATGAAGACGAGATCACGAGAGAGTGGCACAATTTCACAATCAGATTCTCCATTTTGATGGAAGACCTGTTTACTCATTGATTGAGGGTATAAAGGCAGTTGGTCTGTCTCGTTCATCAAGCAAACTTCAAGTCAGATCGGGGTTTCCAAGAATCATTTTTCCAACAAGGATTGTTTCTCTCAAAATGGCCTCGACAAAGACTGAAACCACAAGCGCTACCACGCGGCTGACTGCCGGCTCGGGACGCTTGTTCTCCGAAGGCACGGATGTCACATATGGTGATTTCCGCGATGACTTGATTAAGAATGGATATGCTGTGGTCAAAGGCGCCGTTCCTCGTGAGCGCGCCCTTGGTTATGCTGATGGTATCTACGAATGGTTGGAGGGCTTGTATGTGCTTTTTGCCCTTTGCCCTTATTTTTCACGAGTCACAACCCTAACGAGAACCGGACTTGAAAGCTGACTTTACTGGTTACAGCGGTCTGGGCTTCAAGAGAGACGACCCGTCCACCATTCACAAGGACCATCTTCCCGACATCAATGAGAAGGGCATGTGCCTGGGCTACGCCGTCTCCCACGAATCCTTCACCTGGGGCGTCCGCCAAGAAGCCAAGGTCATTGAAGCCTTTGAGAAAGTCTATGGCACCCAGGACCTGATCGTGTCTTTTGACTCGATCGGCGTTGGTTTCCCCAACCGCAAAGATATCCAGCCCAACAAGCCCTGGCCTCACCAGGATCAGGATCCCGAGAAGCCCGGGTTCCGATGCTTGCAGGGCTTGGTCAATTTGCTGCCCAATGGGCCCAAGGATGGTGGATTAATTGTTTGCAAGGGTGCTCATCAGTTGAGTGAGCAGTTCCATGAGGAGTTCAAGAACGAGGAGGAGAAGATTTGGTCATGGTAGGTCTTGAGCAGAGCTTGTCTCGCCCATTTTCATTCCTTTTAGGAGGAAGAGCTTGAGACTGACAGCGCAGCACAGGACCAAGGAGTGGTACGGCTTCACAGAAAAGGGTCTGAAATGGCTCAAGGATCACGAATGTGAATGGGTCAAGATCGAGGCTGAGCCCGGTGATTTGCTTCTTTGTAAGTGGACTTGCTCGCATGCCAGAATTTCCCTGCCATCCAATTCTTCACTAGGGGGCTTTTTGTGTGCACATCAAACTAATGCTTTCTCGGTGCAGGGGACTCTCGCACTCCTCATTACAACGTCACGTCCGAGACTTCTCAGCCTCGCTTCTGCGTATACACGTGCTTCATGCCCGTGGCCGACGCAACCAAGGAGCAGCTTCAGATCAAGAAGCAGGCTTTTGAGCAGACCAAGATGACTACACACTGGCCCAATGCCGCGATGATTGTAGACCTGCCTGTCCTGCGAAATGGAGAACCAGATCCTTCTCAGCGCTCTTCGCCGCGCGAGCCGGTCAAGCTCACGGAGAGGGGTTATAAGTTGACCGGGATTCCTTATCTGGAGCAGATGGCTTAAGCCCATGGCTGAGATGATGCTGCCGTCCCCGGGAAAGGAAAGACTCGTGGAAGAACAAGCATATAGCCTTACTACTCTAACAGGATGGCCCATATACTCAATAGTTCAGAAATAAAGAATAGCCGTCTTCTTTCTTCCTAAACTTCAATTCTGTCTGATTCATTCGCTATGCTGAAATAAATGACTTAAATCATTCCAATCCCATCCGACCCAGTCCAGACTAGAAGGTCCCCAGGCGAACGTATTTGGTGGAAATTGAGCGCTTTCTTCCAAGATCGCGTCATTCAAGATGGGGTTAGTCGAGCTCAAGCTCGTGGTTTCCAGTCTCGTGGACGCCGGAGCTTCCAAGATCTGGGACAAGTGACTCTCCAGATCAAGCATGATGTCGTCAAGGTTCGTGATAGTGCTGTGTTTCTGGTAGCAATGCCGACTGATTTGCATGCCAGCTTTCATCAACTATTTTCAGGTCTTGTAATTAGTCACCACCGTCACCGTTATCACCACCATGTTCATTTTCTTGGGCATTGACGCTGCTCAATTTGAAAGACATACCTCAAAGTCTGAGCGGACAAGCAGCGACCTCTTCTCGCGGATGATCGAAACAGCGAGAGCATATACAGCCGCAAGTGGCGATGTCATCAGTGTCAGGTAATTCGGTGTTCCTGAGTCGACTAGCGGTACAAATAGTCTGACCATCTCACGGGCTGACTCGGTGACCATGGACGGTCCACTGAGCAGGCTTTGGCGCCATGGCTTGTCGGATGCAAATCGTTCGACCACTTCCCGTAACTCGTTTGGATCAACCAGGAGTGTTGATCGGTGGACTAACATTACACTTTTTATTGGTTGCCAAAGGTTAGTATGAGGAGACACGTTCCATTCAAAGAACTCGAGGTCCATCGACTAACCCGAGATTGTAGTAATACGCAAGGAATGCCGCCCGCGCGCCGTTGCAAGTTTTCGGTAAAGAGGTCGAGCCGAGTCTGCAAAGGTAAAGTAGGCCAAGTAAGTTAGAGCCGAATCTTTGCTTCCTCGTGTACAATCAAGTTGATTGCTCAACAGACTCGACACTGACCTGAGATGATCTGGCAGATTCCGTTGCCATTCGGATAAAAGCACAATGAGCTCCCCTCCAGTCTGAAGCTTATCTTCAATTGCCTGCTCGACGGTTTGAGACAGCCAAGTCTCCCTCCTCCACGTTCTCGCCGATCTCTCCTGTAATTCGTGAAGCATATTTGCCAGACTGAGCGAAGTCTGCCAGAACAATTGGTCCTCATCTTCCATAGCATCATGGGACTGAGTTGAGGCAAGGGTACTCGATAGGTCGCGGTCCCACGCCATAGATGGTCGGCCCAGTTCAAAGGCAAGAATTTTCTCAAAGACGTACATAGACCACCATGTCCTATAATTCCTATTCTCGGAGCTCAGTGATGTTGATGTTGAATGTGTGATTTGATTGATTCCGATCGATTGAGCCATGGATATGCCCATAGCGAGAATGTCCCATGCCCAGGCGATCTTGTCGCAGCTGCGCAGGACCATGGAGAAGAGGAGAATTGCTTGAACAGCCCCTAAACTGCGTACAGCAACTATGTGACCCAGAAGCGTATTGCAATATGCGACATACGAAGAGACCAAACTGCTTGTACCGTCCGAGACGGGCATCGCCATCTTCCCAGCGGCAGTGGTCAAGTACACAAGTGCGCATTGACTCGCATCCGAAGCATGTCTCGATCGGTCGAGCGCTTCATTGATAAATTCGCTTCCTATCGCGTCCGGGTCAAGGAAGGGGAACATCTGGCCCACGGTGTTTGAGTAGGCTTGAAAACACCTCTGGATCTCCTCCGGCGAAGGCAGTAAAGGGCGCTTGTCCGGGATAACGGCTGCAAAGCGATCGTTAATCACCGGCGACAAGGCATGTATTTTCGGCCCGTTCAGACGATAAAGTGCCATGTCTAGCCACTCGGTCATGATCTCAACAGTACTCGCGCCGACAAATCGAGGCATCAAAGGCAAGCGACCCGTTTGCCAGCCCTCCCGGCCCCAACATTGACTCCACAGGCGCGGCCGGTCATTGCTCTGACTAGGGCCGGGAACAGGCCCTGCACTCCGAGCCGCAGCAACAGCAGCAGAACTGGAAGCAGGTAAAGAAGTTGAGAAATGAGACTCTGACGTCGGAGGCGAATTCTGTTGACTTGGAGAGTCTGCACTCGCCGGCGTCGCTGCGACAATGGTGCGTCGTCGGCTGGAGACAACTGCACCCGCGCGTCGCTTGTCGGTAGTGATGCAGTCGACTCCAGCCTGGCGACAATTGCGACAAGGTTGCTCCTCGTCACACCGGGTCTTTTTAGAGCGACAATAATTGCATGCAAATGACAGTCGAATTCTCTTGCGGGAACTGTCACTCTGATGCGCCATCGAAGCTGAGTTGGTAAGCGCAGAGAGAACTGAGAGGGTTACTTGTTCGAGCGGAAAGAGGGATCAAGCTCCCATACATGAAGCCCCTCCAAACGCTCCCGCTCTCCACATGCCGAGGAGCCTTACGGGCAACTTCGCCCTAAAAATGAGGTGAATAAACTCGACAGCATAGAGGTCCGGAACTCTGGACACTCTGGTTATGGCAATTCAAGATTCTCCATTGTTGACAATACTACGAGTTAGTCGCGCGGTTCTACTCTGATACAAGGGAGGGAAGATATAGTAGATTTGGGTGAAAAACTTGTGTCTGATATTCGACGAGGATAAGTGCGTAGTCAGACATACCCTAAAATATTAGAAATTAAGGGGAAAAAATTACAACCGCATGAAGGCGACAAAGATGCTGACGGCCCACAAGCTCGAGAAGGAGAGGCTAGCTCCAGCGTTCGAGACGGGCACAGTGGCCGTGGGCTTTTGAGCATGAGTGGCGGTTGTCGTCCTCGTGCAGGAAGTGGTGGTGGAGAAGGAAGATGAAGATGTCGTCGTGCAAGTGCGGGTGCTATGGTGCTGCTCCCTGCCAGAGGTGCCAGGCACAAGCGCGACAGAGCTGTGAGAGCCAGAGTGGATGGTCGTGAAATCGACCAGAGGCACAGTGACGGTGTGCGACGACCAGGTCATGGTAGTGCTGGGGCACTTGTATGAGGTCGGCGCCGATGTGATGTGGCCCATGGGGGCGGTCGTCACAGGAGAGACTCCGTGAGCAGGAACCGAGGTAATGACAGTAGAGGGCGCAGTGTGAGTGTGACCGGGCTCAGTCACACCGTGAGAAGAGTGGTGAGTGTAGTGAACGGACGAATCGGTGACCGAAGTAGGCATGTGACGATCTGCAGTTGAGGACGAGGTGGCATGAACAGGAGAGGACTCGGTCTGAACGGGAGCAGGTTCACTGAAGGATTGATGGGGTTCCTCCTTCCAGGAGCCGGTAGGACACGGCTTAATGATGTCAATGATCTCCGGGTTACTGGGAACGTAAGGAGCACAGATACCGGCAAAGTAAGACAGAGCATCCTGAATCTGGTCCTTGCTCTGACCCCAGGAGTGGATGCAGGTGGTGACCTTTTCAGTGAACTCGGATGAGGGACAGAAGCAGGCAGCATCACTGTTGGAGTCGCACTTGGGGATCGTCAGCCAGGTGTTCAGACACTTGGGAACAACGTCAGGGCACGGGGCCGGAACAAAGGAAGTGCTGGCGGCAGGAGGAACATCCGCAGTAGTCATCTGGGGAAGATCCGTGGAGCTCGCTTGACGACTCTCGGAGGTCTCAGGGACCCAAGTAGTGAGCTTCGAGGAAGTCTGCATTGAAGTGTACGGGCAGATGGTGGTTGACACAGCCCAGGTGCTGGTGACAATTGTGGTAGAGTGAGCCGGGCAGTTGGTCACAGTGGGCGCGCAAGAAGTGGAGGTGACCTCCTCAGTGGACCAGATGGTAGAAGTGCTCCAAGTCTCGACGGGGGTCATGTACGTGATCCAAGCACTGGTGCAGCTGGTAGTACTCTCGATGACATCGGCAGTGGTCGGGTCGACGCTGGTGGGCATGGCGGGCAGCGAATGAGTGGACGCGGGCCGAGTGGCAGGCTCAGTGGTATCAGGAATGCTAAGAATAGTCCACGACGAGCCAGATACTGTAGTCCATGTGCAAGAGGTAGACGACTCGCTGACTTCCTCAGTCATTGAAGCAGCGACCGGGGTAGTGTGGACATCGTGGCTGCTAGAGGGGATGGACGTTGTCTCGACAACCTTCACGGTGGATCTGATCTCTTGAGACTCAGTGTACGCAAGCTCAGTGTGAGCAGGGTCCGTGAATGACGGCTGAGTATGCGCAGGCTCAGAGGGCGTAGGATCCATGTGCGTGAAAAACATGGAAGTCTCCACGGAGGATGGAGTTGGGCGAGTCCATGATTCGGTGCTAACCGGAGGCACCGGGTTAGAGGCCCAGTGACTGGTGGCAGGCTCAGAAGTCCACTGAGTAGACGACATCTCAGTGCTGACCGGCGGCTGGTGGCTGGACACGGGAGTCTCCTCTTGAGGCATCTCAGAAGGGCCTTGGGGACCAGACGAGCAGTCAAAGTCCATGCGGTGGATAGCCATATCGCACTCGC
Organism: Penicillium ucsense; assembly: GCA_014839625.1. Lineage (NCBI taxonomy): Eukaryota > Fungi > Ascomycota > Eurotiomycetes > Eurotiales > Aspergillaceae > Penicillium > Penicillium ucsense. The sequence goes on from WIWV01000042.1 coordinate 57,593, forward strand.
CGAATTTGCTGTCCTCGGGCAGAGTGAAGTCCACGGCCACGGCACCACCGCACTGCTCGTTGGTGACGTCCACGCCGTCGAGGGTAGACTGCACATATTGGCGACAGATGGAGCCACTTGGCATGTGATAGTTCATGATGACCAGAGTGTCTCGCGAAGTCGACATGTGAAGACTGCTCACGGAGAACGGGGCGTCGGTGGCCTCGACTCGGATGTCGTAGTTGTCATCGCGCGACAACTTGGCTTGGATACACTTGCCCTGTATTGTGTGTCAGCAACCATGGTTCCCGTCTGCGATATCATGGTCCGGATGATTGTCGACTTACACCAGAGTTGCCACAAACATCACTGGCATCAAAGCCGTTGAAGTTGAACCCCTCAAAGGTCCAGTTGTCTCCATTGCCGAGCTCGGACCAGTCAAAGCCAGCCTCTTGACTGGGAAGACAGGCATTATCGAGCTTTTCAGGGCTGGGATAGCATTGATCGGTTCCCCACCACTATACACACAAGACTGGGTCAGTGTATGCTCCGTCTTTGCTGTGGGCATGTCTTGTGTGACAATGGGAAATGCTTACCAAACCAGAGGGGTGGGCCATTGCCCCCGCGCCAAAGAAGGAAAGCCAGACGACTGACTTCATGGTTGACGAAGCCATCACGGACGCAGTTGATTCAAATGAAAGCAGATTGCGAATTTCAACGATAGACAGCAATTGGATCCGCCTCCGGATAACACCAATTCAAAGAGCGAGCTGGGAAAGGACTGAGGTTAGCGAAAGTTTGTCGACGTGTTTGGCGATGAGGAAACCACAAGAAGACCGCGCGATACTGACCATACTTTATATCCTGTAGATCCAGCTGTGCATTGAGCTCCTCAATGTTATTGATCTCCATGTGGACTTTGTTGATCAACAACAAGTCCGGCTAGAATGCTGTTCGCAGTCAAATCCGGGCCGGCCCCTTGAGGCAGGAATTCGTATCCATGGAGACAAATGAGGCAAAGATGGGAGCTTTTTCAAAATTCTGCAAAGTTCGAGTGCTACTCTTAGCTGGACGCTGCAGGTCCGCAATGCTCACTGTGCATTCGAGAATGAAATACCCGACGAGAGGGGGGAATGAACAGATACCTCGACACTGGCGGTCACCACCCGCATTGTGCCAGGTACCCGCACTCGCATCGTGTCCACTTCATTCTTAGGGCTTTGCGAGGTCTTCCTTTACGATCAATGAACTTTCGCCAATGAAAGGAAGCCGAGCGCTTGTTCACGTCCAGTGATAGGCCGTCGCGTCTTTGCTCCAATCTACCACGAGTATCGCCCAACTGCATTCCAATGACTTTCCACATTCCTTACTCCTCGACGATCTCCTCGGGGCTTGAGAAGTCGCACCGTTTCGCATCCTATGATTGATATGATCTCTGTATATGGCTGCTTTTTCCTTTTACCAGATTGCTTTCGTCGATATGGTCGGCCAATTCTACTGTCCTCACTGCCTGTACCAGCCTCCTATATAATACTCGGGAGCAATCAACGCCTGCCATAGATGCGATTGAACCAGTAAGGGGCGGGCGCTCCCTTGAGTCTCCAGAAAGCGGGCCCGGCTACCAAATCCTTTCAGGGAATCCCTTGGATCAACAACAGCGCCCTCGGAATGATCCAGCAGTCGATCGAGGGAGGAAAGTTGTTTATATTTCTCAACAAGGTATTTGTGGCTTATAACCTAGCTAGCATCATGGACCTTAAGCGTCGCAAGAGAGTTTGAACGGTCGCTCGGCTAATGAGTTCGCTCACCGGTCATAAATCTCCCATTTCAACAATGCGATCCATCAAGTAGCTTGTGGACAGTCGTGGACACTCTGCAGTCTGCACCACTATTTGGATGAACTTGTTCTCTTCTTTTTTCTGGCTTCTGTCATCCAGCTTGTACATCTTCCAGGCACAATATTCCAAATCTGTTCAGGGCTTCAATATAAGCTTGTTTGGCTGCAGTAGTCTACCCGCCGCATACTCTTGCAGCTTCTGCTGATGGTCTAGGCCTCTTGGAATCGGTATGAATCACCCAGCTCTCTTCTCCTCGTTTTCAAGCGTGGTCGATGGTCGTATATTTTCTTATTTAACCCTCCCCTGCTAGTCTGGATCCTGCATGTGGAGATTAGTGCCCAAATGTAGGTACCTGCATGAGATTATCGTCCACGAGATATCTTAAATTGTTAATTTGACTTGGGGGAAACCGCCGATAGGCAGTTCTGGTGTTTTGGACTCCAGCCAACTTACATTGATCTGGCCATTCTTTCGACGATTGAGCTCAATACTTGTGTCCTCCTAATCAAGATGCAAGCAACATCCGTCTCATTCTCATAAACGAGTTACTGTAGCTGTCCCATTTCCAGCTTAACTTACCCATCTAACTCTATCTGAATGAATACATTGTAGTCACATACACCTCAAGATCCGTCAAGCCAGTGCGCTGGCTGCGGTACATCAGCATAGTAAGTTCATGGAAGATCGTAATCAATGAAATTACCACAACCGCACGTTGGGTCTGAAAAACTTCTATGTAGTGTCTACAGCTAGAGTCAGCTTACTAGTACAACATTATGGTTGAATAGATGAATGTTTTTTACTTAATTGGATGGCTCTCAGGTATCTCCAGAGGAGGAAGCTGGTGGTCGAAAGCGTGGATCTGGCTAACATATTTAGACATGTCTATCAAACCACTCTATCCGCCCGCTGCTTTATGTAACAGTGGCCAACCTTGAACATGCCGAACCGTAGAGTACCTAATGGAATAAGGTATTCCTTTGCAAGAATATGTATCATGCAATATCCGACTGTGAGCCTGGATGAATTTTGTACTATAATCAACTGTCTGGAATAGTTAAGCACCTACGTTTGATTGGAGTGATTGTGCCCAATGTACTCAAATTTTACCCTAACTTGAAGATCAACTTACCGCGCAGTATAGGTATATATTGTACACAAGATAAGTACCTAGGTATACATAACTACATCCCCACCCCAACTCATGACACAACCTACTTTTCGCAGCCATCACGTCAATTTTCAACAGCACAAGCTGGATCCACGCTCATTATGGTAACACCACGCTGGGGGTTGCTGGCGTCAATTACATACGCATTGATCCAAGGTTCAGTTATATCGCAGATGGGGCCCTGATGGGAGGCCAACGCGCCGGGCGACTTCAGGCTCTTCAGCAAATGAGCGGAATGAACCCTCTCAACCGATATTCAGAGACCTCTCGTTTTACCGCTGAATTGGATTGCGTCTTACAGGTTATATCATTGAGATTCATGGAGCAAATGGACCGAAATATACAAGTGGTATCTATGTAGGTCGAAGACAAGGACTCATAAAATATAAGAAGACAAATGAAGGATACCTAGGACGCAATCGAGGACATCCAAGTGCGCCGTCCCATCCACGTCCTGTACAAATCGTAACTCATCTCAATTCTTGACATCGCAGAAGAAAAAAAAAAGCGGGAAAGGAGAGAGGATTGTTATCATCATGGTATTTCTGTCCAGAACCTTGTCAGAACTTAGAGAACGCTCAGTTCACGGGAACTACCACCGCGCAAACTCGTACTAGGAGCATCTCGCCCGCTCCATTCAGACGAGGAAGAATCTCCTCTCGCTCTCGAGCCAGCCATACTCTTCGCACCGCCGCCGTGTGCAGGTCCTCCCGCGCGCAAAAAGTCGCCATTGTCGAGGGTGGGTGTTCCACCAACCATGACTGGGCGGACTTTGGCACCCACGAAGCCACGCCGATCGCGACCGGTACGGCCTCGACCAAGCCAATTGTGCTTGAGGGCTTTGCTGAGGACCTCTATGTTCTCTTGGGGCTGGTCATCGGTTTGAACACTGGCTAGCACGCTGATGCATTGGAGCATGCGGCCGACTGTTTCGGTGATGACATGAGACGAGTCTGTCGAGCTTCCATGGTGGATGATCGTGGGCCGTTGATTTGATGTTTGGGCGGTCAGGGAGGAGAAGATGAGGGGATCAGGATTGGAAGAGGTGTTGGATGCGGCTCGACTGCGCGAATCGTTGCTCAGTGGGCGCACCAGCGCGCTCATCGAGTCTGACGAGTAACTGTCGGCAGCACCGGTGCTGAGGAGAGTCGAAGATTGTGAGTTGTAGCTGCCCATTGCTGCATCGAGGGATGCGGCGGTACCCGGACGTCCACCGGCGGCAGCACTGCTCTTGGTCGTAACACTCAGGGTCGAGAAGCCTGAGTTGATACTATCCAACGACAGTCGCGAAAAGGTGGTTTTCAAAGTTTCGTAACGGTTCAAGATGATGCGATCACGGAACGCAATCAGGACTATGTTCCGTACGTCGAGTGCCTGACCGGCGGGAAGCGCGCCCCAAAATTCACGAGCCTCGCGAGGGGCCATAAGACTTCCCAGCCCCTTAAATTCCAGATCTAAGGGGAGGAACACGGCCTGGACAAACGGTAGGATTGTACCGAAAACAAGCATCCATGCTTGCACAAGATGAGGGACCAGCTTTTCGTCGGGAATTCCTATCAAAGAGCTGTGATTTAGCGTTGCAAATCCCGTCTCTAGTAGCTCTTCAAGATCTGCGATTATCGAGGTCGGCGCCCGCTTATGAACGCAGCATTGCAGGTGGACCAGCACCAGCTTGTTCAGATCCTCGATGGCAATACGCACATCTTCCCCGTCGAAGATGACCAGTAATTTAGCCTTGAGAAGATCCCACGCATCTTCCGGTGACATGTTATTCAGTCCGAACCCTTGCAAGGCCTCCCGTATCACGGCGTCGCCCAGAACACCCGACGGGCTGGTCAATGAGGACGGCCCTGGGATTCCTCCGGGTGTTGTGGCTCCGCTTACTGAGGTGGCAAGCCATTCCAGTGGATCAGACTCTGCAAGAGCTTTCTCTTCCTTCTTTTTCTCCCGGAGTGCCCGTCCACCATGCAGCAGATCCAGCCCACTGACCGATTTTCCAAAGGTGGCACCTGGCGCCGGAGAAGCCGGACTCGTGAAGGAGTACAGAGATTGAGGTGCGTTGGGATCAGCTGGTCGGGAGTTGCTGGATGCCGAAGACAGCGGCAGATTGTAGTGATCATCCCGGTCTTTAAGTTTGAGCTTTTGTCGAGATAGGAAATGATGTTTGTGCTTGTCCTTCTCCTTGTCCTTGTCCTTTTCTGGAGGCGCGGGAGGCCGATCAGCCGGTACCACGGTGCTGACAGAGGCGTTGGACAAGTTGTACATGGACGAGTTGTTTGAGGGGAGGTCGACCAAACTGGTCGTTGAAGCGCTGACCATACGCGATAAGCTAGGCAGCTTACTCGGTGAAGGCAACCCGCGGTCCCGATGGTCCTTGTCGCGACTGATCCCAATATGTTTCGGTTTTGAGAAGAGTTTCTTGATCTTTTGCTTCTCGGGGACATGAATTTCAGACGTCGACTGACCACCGGCTGTGCGGGGGAAGACGATGCTTGCAGCTGTTGTAGCCACATTGGGTGCGTTCGTTGGAGGGGGTAGAGAGGGAGAGGGCTGATTGATTCGTAGAGGAAGGGGCATCAGAGGAGGAGAAATGCTCTCGCTGCGCTTCGTCTCATCGATCTGATGAGGTGTGCTTTGTGTTCTTTTCATCTGTTGCATAGCAGCCTGGGCCGCAATCCGCGAGGCCGAGCTCGTCGATGCCTGCTCCGATGAGGCGGCGGTGGGCAATGAAGGCTCAAAGAAGCCTTGTGAATGCTGTCTGGACCGATGACGGGGCAACTCGATGGAAGGACCACGGCCAAGCGGCCTGCGGCTAGACGAAGAGTCCGAAGGCATTGCGCGGGCTGCGTATTGAGGCGAAGTGTTGGTTGAGGTGGAGCGCTTCTGAGGGGAGAAATAGCTTGAGCCGTGGGGATGCGTGGTGACTGGAGTGATAGGCGCAGCTGACACAGTGGTCACATTTGAAGAGGCATCACTTCCGGAGGAGACTGGTCGGCCAATATCTTCTTCGTCAGAATCCTCGTCCTCGTCCTCGTCCTCGTCTTCGTCGTCCGAGGGTGGTCGTGGCCGATATTGAGTGTGAATCTGCGAAGGGTTCCGGTAGCCGGTGGCCGGGGCACCTGTGGCAGCACGCCCAGGCGAGTTTGTCAAACGAACGGTAGGCTTCATGGCAAGTGTCATCCATGGCCCCTGATGGGGTTTGCTTGCCGGAAATGGCGGATTGCTGAGGGGGTCTGTGATTTGGGTGCGTCCCGGCCCAGGTTGAATTGGGTACGGCCAGTCGGAGTCGTGAATGTCCTGCCCCAGAAAGCTTTCTTGATCGGGTATAGTCCGCGGCTCCGCCGATCGCAGTCTTCTTTTGCTCAAAAGTTCCCCTGCAGTATTCCTTTGACCCCACCATTCCATTCTATCTCTCTCGTCACCCTCCCATCCTTGATCTTCGTTCTTGCATAATACCTTCGCCCAGCAATCGGACTTTACCTAGGCTAGCTTGACTACGCCATATCATACACATAATGGCCAACAACGATCTTACTCTCAAGGCTGTCTATGCTGCGCCCGACTCAAGCACGACTCTCTCCCACACCATTGCTGTCGATACCAGCAAAGATTCTTTCGCCGCAAAGCAATCACATCTGACTACACTGCAAGCTCTCGTTCCGCAGCTACAGGAGGAGATCAATGTCTTTCTGACCGAGCGCATGGAAGAAGATAAGAAGGCACAGGGTGCTGTCTCGGAGAAGGAAGCCCGGGGGGAGGAAAACTACGGCGAGGAAGTCGTGGAGGAGGATGCTTGATTCTCGGCTTTCAAATCGCAATTGATATACTACAGTACACTGGGTATCAAACAAAAAAAGAAAATCAAAACACGCAGCGAAACCAACAAGGAGTCGTCGGGAGGACATCGACCCCACGCTGAGGCAGATGGAACGACGAGATCTCCCAGACGAATGCAGGTGCGAAAGCACGGAGATGAAAGGAAATGGATATGACGCTACCCGGCTCGAATGCCACTGGCCATGCGATTTGCACAACCAAGGTGGATGACGGTGTTGCTGCGACAAGTTAGCATGGGGAAGGCAGACCCTCGTGGAGGCTAGTGGAAGTACGTACTCGGGAAACACGTTGATCACACTTCCACCGAGTCGCTTGTGGCATACGCCACAGATCCGCTCCTCGTTGATATTCACGTGGCGAGCTCTAGTTCCCCCGCCCCGAACACCTTCACCCAAAGCCAGCTGGGCCTGCAGCTGCAGATCGCGTGTCTTTCGCAGGCTGGCCACAACCCTGGCCTCGTTGAACACGGTGTTGGCGGCTCGCATCCGACCTTTGAAGTAGAATTCGAGATCGCGAACTGGGAGTGTCGAGGGAATCAGCTTCAGTGCTGCCTCTGCCGGAAGTCGAGACCCGTGTTTGGCAAGGATTGCGAGTGCTGGACCGTTCTGAGCCGGGTATCCATGCGGCGGCGTGAGGTACAGGGACAGCAGAGTCAAGTAGATTGATGCCTCTTCCTCTTCTTCAGGCGTGGCTTGACCTCTGGAGACGTGGACTTGGTTGCAGTATCTGTGGATGATGAGCAACGAATTACACCAGACGAGAGTGTCTAACTTACTCTTCTGCTTTCTCATGGTCCTCCAATTTAAAAACGTAGATCTCCAGGACCTGTCGATGTTGACCCATCTTACTAAAGATAATGGCTCTTGCCTCGTGAAAATCGGGATCTGGGAATTTGTTAAAAGCTTGTAAATCGCGATTGACAAAGGCTTCTTCTGCAGAAGCATACTTACCTTCTCGGTTCAGACGATCCAGAATCTTTGCAGGCGAATACTGTTCACTCTCTTTAAGCATGTTGAGGAACTTCTCCTTGCATGCCGTCTCGCTCTTATCGGCATTGATGCGATCAAGATACAGCATCAACAGTCTCTGGTGTAAATCAGGGGAGAGATCATTCCACTCATGGATAACATGTTCAAGGTAGCGAACAGCGACCTTGACATCGATGTTCTCCAGAAACTTAAGCACCCGAGATCGAGGCAAGTTCTCTGCATTCTCAGTCTCAGCAAGGAAAACCTCCATGCCTAGATCATGATTCTCACGAATCGGCCATTCAGCAAATTCGAGTATCAGATCAATCTGATCAGGAGGCAGGCTTTGCAAATAACCAATCGTTCGTGTAGGGCCAGCGAGGAGCCCCGATTCTTCTTGTCCAAATCGATGTAAAAGCTCTAAAGCCTGCCGGTGCAGTTTTTTGCCATGTAGGAAATCAATAAGATCGTTGTATCTGCCTGTCTCTTCAAGCCGTTCCATGACAACTTCTGGGTCGCAGAAATTGGCGATGCGAAAGAGCGAGCCAGCCAGGGTTGGCGTTGCGTACATGTGTGCTCGGAATAAAGTCGTGTCTACTAAGCGTGCTTTGGCGCGCAGAGTGTCTAAGAAGTCTTCTTCGGATGGGAAATCGAGAAGCTTCAGGACGGAAGCACTTGCTTCGTCGTCGGCTTCGCTCGGAACGGGTGCTTTGAGAGAGCCGTCGGGGCCAAGGAACCGCTGGAAGCGTCGGCGCACATCTGCCAGGTAGCCCTGGAGCTCACGCACTGAACCTCTGAGATCTAGGGAATCGTGTGAGCCATCGTCAAAACGTGAATAGGAGGAAAGTATGGAGCATTGCGGGCACGGGTCTGTTTTACCTTTGTCTTTGCTCTTTTCTTCTCGAATGCTGCTCGTGTCACTTCCCTCGTCAGGCCGTCGCAACAATGATCGAACCGAGGGTGCACGAAGAGACGAGATTGCAGTAGCTGGTTCTGGAGCCGGCTCAGGAGTCGTCTCCGACGACCTGTCACTGCGATCCCCATTTGCATGACCATTTTCATTTCCACTGCCGTTACCGTTGGTCTTAGCATCTTCCCCATTCTGCTCTGGCTCGACAGACAGCTCCCCCGCAATCAGGCGAGGGTACAACCGAATAACGGTTTCTGGTGGCGCAGCAACCTCAGTAAACAGATCCAATGAGTCCCGGTATTTCTTGACGGCGAATAGGCTTTGAGCCTTCTCGAGCTGGGCTTTACGCAGTCGACCTGGCTTGTCCTGAATCAGAGCGTCCTCCAACATGCCCAACAAGCTGATCGCTTCATCCAGATAGCCCTTATCCACCAAGGCATCAATCTGCGTGTCGTAGCTCAGAGCTTCCATGCGCCATACGGTTCGATCACTCGCAACGAGGAACCCCTTTCCAGCATGCGCAAGACTGATATTCGGCTGCGGAATATGCAGGAAACTCGCTGACGGTAGTGGTATGGACTGCAATAGAGAAAGGGTTTCTGGGTTGCGAACTTCAAGAACACCCTTGGCTGTATCGTGGAGGGCCAGCAAGAATGGGTATGAATACCCGATTTCCACCGGCGCATGGCTCCATGGAATCTGGCGTCGTCCCAGCGACTGACCGTCGACATCGATGAAATGCGTATTGATGTCCTTTGCCAGCAAGACCTGTCCTTCGCGTAGCCTTGTAGCCAGTGGTCGCGGTGCCGCACCACCAATTCCAATATAGCTCATGCTCGCAGCACCAACGCCCGTGAAGCGCCCAGTCTCTTCCATGCTCCCCGGCCCCCCCTGCAACTCATTCATCTGGCCCGATTCAATATCCGCCATCACATACCCCGAGCTCAATCCAACCACGATCCGTGTTGCAGAAACCCACGTCAACGTCTTGATCGCACTGGCAAAGCTCAATTCCACATGGCTAGCCTCGAGCTCCATATCCCGCCACGTCCACATCATAATCTTCCTCTTCACCGCCACCGCAACCCGCGACACAATCGCAGGAACATTCGTATCAGGATCATTCACCACATTCGACGTGATAGCAAATGTCGAAGCTCCCTTCGTTGCCGCTAATTGTTCCTGGGCCTCATAGCTCTGCGAATCATGTAAACTGACATACCCGCCCGACAACGACACCAGGACCTTCGCCTCTTTCACCAGCGCAAGCTGCTCGATCTTATATCGAGCAAATTTCTCCTGCTCCCGCAGCAATTCCGTCTTGCCGTCATCGGTTACCCGGTAAATTCGCAGAGTCCCATTGTTGAGTCCCGTCAGAAGGCGGTCGCCGTATGCGAGAACGGACTCGATCCTCGACTTGTCGCGCGGTTTGAGCTCGACCAGCGGCCGCGCGGTGAATGCGGATAACATCGCGCGAGCCGGTAGAAGAGGTGGTTCTTGTCTTCAATTCATGCCTCACAGACTTCAGAGGGGTGAGGAATGGCTGTGGGCGTAATATTGGTGAAAAGGAGTAGCAGGAGGCTGTCAATGTCCTGTCTCCCGCTCCGCATGCCCCGTGCCCGGACCACATGCTCGTGACGTCTTGTGTTGGGTGTGCTGATGCCTGAGGCGGTCGCTTGTTGGGCCTTGACGTGGGGGGATTCCTGTACCCGACAAGTATGCAATTGAGGTATTGGATACTGAGCCACCATCAGTGCACACTGCACCACAGTCTCTGTTTGATAAGCAAAATTAAGAGGAGCGTTGAAATATTGAAGCTCTGTGTCTAAAATTGTTTGAAGAGCCTCAAAAAAGAAGAATATAGGAGAAAAAGTTCGTACTGCGTAACTACATCATGACGTTTTCCATCAGATCAGGCATTTGGTTTGAACTGATCGCTCATGTCAACCAAGTGTTTCTAAGCGCAATGCAGCTGGAGGTACTTGAGAAGTGACTGAATCTGACCTGGCCACGACGTCTACGTCCTGCGACACAAGTCAACTACACAGACACGAAGCAGAGTGGACTCACCTCGGAATCGCGTGATCGACATCTATGGAACGTCTGGCATACATGATCGAAAGCCGAAGTGAAGTGAACGCGCATGATATTTGGTATCTGAGAAATGCACGCGAAGATAGAAAATCGGGGTACTCCATATGCATCCCGGGCCCCCAAAATCTGAACCGGACGCCATCCGACGCCATGAAAGCATGCCCCATACTGAGGGACGAACCTTGAACTAACTAATTTGATCCCAGTGTCCTGCTGCAACAGGAAAGGGAAACAACAAAGAGAAAACGAACGTCGAAAATAAGAAAAGAAATCCCCTGCACGGCACAACGGACTCTTCGTATCGCTCTCCATGAGGGGCGAAGGCCTCCCTTAGTGGGTACCGGCGGTGGAGGCAGGCTCCGAACCCTCGGCGGGGAAGTCCTGGTGTTTGGCAGAGCTACCCTTTCCACGCCAGGTCGAGACGGCCGGAATATTCGCCTTGAAGCGAAGCTCCTCCGTACCGTAGGCCCGAGGGGTGAGCTTAATCAAGGTGTGGAGGGGCACCTCCATCCAGGGCGATTGCTCCTGGGGCACGTTCATGAAGTAGGCGTAGATGCAGCGCAAGACAGCCTGGTGCGTCACAATGATGACGTTCTCGCTGCGCTCCAACTCCATGATGATGGGCTCCAGGCGAATCACCACATCTCGGTAGGACTCACCACCGCGGTAGCGGTAGTTGTACTTGTCTTCGTCGCGGGCCGCAAAATCCTCCGGGTATTTTTCGGCGATCTCCTCGTAGGTCAGACCGTCGCAGACGCCCGAATCCAGCTCGTCCAGTGCCTTCCACTCCAACTTCTCGTATCCGGTCTCGGCCTTCAGATGACGAGCAGTCTGGATGGTACGCTTGAGGGTGGACGTCCAGATGACAATCTTGGTGTTTTCGGGCACACCAGATTGACGCAGCAGCTCGGGTAGCTTTCGGGCATAAGCCTCGCCGCGTTCCGAGATGTTGGCGTCTCCACCAATCTTGCCGCTCAGGTTGAACTCCGACTCGCCGTGCTGGAAGATGTGTAAGAAAGATGGTTAGCTTGGGTCCAATCCGGACTATTTATATTCACCATTTGAAAATCGAAACCAATGGACAGCAATCGAATGGAAAGGCATGGAACAGAAAAATGTTGAACAGAAAGACGTCGAACAGAAGGACGTCGAACGGAAAGACATCGAACAGAAAGACATCGAACGGAATGGGATGAAATGGAATGGCATCACATCGAACAACATCACATCGAAGGAAAGGAATCGAAGGAGAGACATCGGACGATTGTAAGAAACAGGCATCGAACCCCACGGAAGGGCATCGAAAAGAATGACAACGAAGAACAAGACCACATTGAACAACTGCACGGCGTCTGACTCGAAAACATGGGGGCGAGAAACATGTAGGGCATTTGGCGTCGGATAGGGAAGCTAATGATCAAGGGGGGTGGTGATAGCAAGATATAGGGGTGGGGTGTAATCGGCGTCGAAAGAGAAAGACAAGAAGTAAACCGGGCGTTGAGACGAGAAGCGCAGGGAATGAGGTAAAAGACAAGGGGTTAGAGGCATTAAAATAAAGGATATGCCGACAACAAGCCATTGAGTGACAGAACGGCATAGACGGTTCAAAGACATGCGAATGACTTAGTATGAGAATAAGAATGCATTGGACTTACACGAGAGAGCCAGATGGAACGGGGCTTGATGTGAAGGTTCTGGATGTAATACACCAAGCGGCTCGACAGGTAATCCTTGATCTGGTTGATGATGACGGTGGAGCCGACGTTGATGAGCTTGACGTAAGTGAAGCTCTTCTCATCATCATCAATAGTCTGGTAGACGAGTTCGTAGTTGCGAATGCGGTTGCGGAAATCCAGAGCCGCGAGTTCAGGATCCTGACCTTTGTAGTCAGGGGAGGTGGTCTTGACTTCGAGGATGTTGTTCATGATCAGGTCTTCATCGTCACAGATGGACTCCACGAAGAGGGTCTCAATGTCGGCCTTGTGGCAGGTTTCATAGATCCACTTGCGACGTTCTTTGGTAGAATTGGTGGCATCCAAGACAGCAACCACGCCCTTTCCGTCCTGGAACCACTGGAGCATGTCGGTCATGGCGGCCTCGGCGGCGGCTCGGCGCATGCGTTCACCTTCTTCGTTATGAGGATCAAAGAAGGTGGCGGCCGGCTGGGGGGTGGCATGGCGGCGGTAGCTGCCCACATTGAAGACCTTGGCAGGAATGCCCACCCAGGCCAGGTATCGCATCGCTAAGGGCCGGAGATTAGCATTCAAAGATGATCACACATATCCATAGTTTGGCGGTGATGGCGGCGAAGGCCACTCATCACCTCCTGCGAATCTGGGAGATCACATACCTTTACCGGCGATCAGACTCTTGCCACGAGCGGGCAGACCGACCATGACTACACAGATCTTGTAGTCCTCAGACTGAAAGCCAAGGTAAGCGGGAGACATGATGAAGTGCGTTACTGCAAGCGCAAGGATGGGTCGAGAAGAGGGTAGAGAGACGTGAAAGGGAGGGTTGGATGAGAGTAGCGGAGAAGGAAGGGAAGAAGGTGAGTTCGCGGTTCTTTCGCAGGTCGTGGGGCAAGATCAATCGCAAGATATGGCAATGGCAGGCAGCGTCACAACAACAGCCGGGTCCGCTTTCCTCGACAATGTTCCTTCATTTTTTTCAAGATTGAAGCAAACGTTCCAGCGATGCCTGATAGGCGGCCTAGTCGCTTCACAATGCGTGTTATACAGAGCGCAAAGATCCATGAATGTCGGCCGTAGTGCCTGTGCCGCACCACCACGGAACGTTCTCATTCCATATAGAAAGCGGCGGACACACTCAGCGAGCTGTTCTCGGTGATCATGACGAATGATTCTCGACTTGCGACAACATGACAGACAGGGGCGAGAAGTCTTGTCCCCAAGTGCATGATGCATCCTGCATAGCACACTCATTTGAGTACAGTATACATAGATCACTGGTTCTGCAAACACCTGCCGTACATCGGAGCAGTACCTGACTCTGGCCCTGACCCCATTGAAGCAATTGGAGGGACGGAAGCCATGGAGTACTATGGGGAATGGCAATTGCGTATCCAGATGATCGCCTGCTCTTGCCGCTCGAAACCCTAAGGTCTCCTCGGGCAGTACAGCATTGAGTACTGTTGTCGGGTAGAAAGCGGAACCGAGGCAACAAAGTGGAAGAGGGGCACGCGCGGCCATAGATCTGATCCCCCCCGCCTTTGACCCTGGCCGGTCGATCGGGGCCCAGCCGGTGGCAGGAGAACATAATCGGGCAGATATTCAAAAGCACCACAACGTGTAGGAGTTTCAAAGCAAGAGGCAAATCAATTGCATAAAACGAGAAGAAAGAGATAAAATCGAAATCAATCAAAACTGGTACTTACGCTGGCCATGAACACCTTGTGTTGCTGCTGGCTGCGAATTGCGCTTTTGGACGACATGGCGACGGTGGGAGCAAACGGGATCGGGAAGATTAGGAGGGCAGAGCCAGCTTCCGACGTACAAGCCGGAGGGAGAAAATGAGATATGGAAGATCAATTGCGCATGAAACGGGATGCAGGATCGGCCACCGGCGAGATGATGGTGGTATAGTCGGCGGAGGAAACGTAGGAGGGGGATGGCAAATATGCAGTCACGAAGATGTGGGAAAAAATGATCTGAAAATAAAACGCAAAAGAAATATAATCAAACAGGACCAGCGAAGAGGAGGGGAAATGGCTCAATTCAATGCAGAAATTCAAATGAGGATGCCGGGTTTAAGGAGGGGATCGATGATAATGCGGTGAGCCTTGGTCTCCGGTCTCCACCAAAACTTCACGTCATTCCGAACCTGCGCCTAAAGCCGGACTGCCCGATGCTTGGGATCGGCCTGAAGAAAGATCGTCCTCGGCGCATGACTGGAGGATTAGTCATGGTCAATCAAACGCTCCAGGAGGCTGCATCTCTGATCATGACATGTAATTTGGTGTGTTTTGTTTCTTGTGCTTCTTCCTTATGGGATTTATATTCATAATTGCCACTTCCCATGGGGTGCTGATTTTTCCATGGGTTGTGTTCCGTCATTTAAGGTATGCTCCAGTTCCACTGGAGGCTGTTCTATAGGGACTCCTCCGGCCCGGTCGATGAGGATTCGCCCTCGGGCTTGGTGTTGGTGGTGCCCCGGGCTCGCTGCACCCGCAGAGGTCCTCCCCAAGGGCCTTGCTGCCCGTTGAGTGTGTCCATGGCCCGCTGTGCCTCCTCGACACTGCTCAGGTCAACAAACAGATAGTAGTGGTCACCAGGCTCGAATCGCTTGGCGGGATGAGGGGAGAAGACCTTGCTGACGGTCTCACTAGGAGGGACAGAGCAGAGTTAGTGATGGACAGGAGACAAGCGGAACACTCATCAGCCTCGAGTCACAGGAGAGACAAGCCACATACACGTTGTATCCTTGGAAGAAAGTCTTCATGTGGCTCTGCACACTTTCAGGCTCTGTCAGACGGGGCAGACCTCCCACATATACTCGCTGGCTCGCATCGCTGCTGTTGACCCGGGCGGTGTTGGTGTGGTGGATAATCGGGCTGCTCTCGGGGGAACGCCAGCGGCTCATGGCAAATGGTGTGCGCACTGGCTGCTCAGGAGCCCTCTCAGACTGAGACTTGGCCACACCGGGTTTGATTCGGACCGGGCGGCCCTGCATCTCTTTACCATCGAGCTCAATCATGGCTCGCTCGGCGTCCTCCTTGGTCTTCAGGTCGACAAAGCAGTAGGAGGGGTTTCGGCCGGTGAAAGGGTCGACGGCAATGTCCACGCGCTCGCTATCAATATCAAGTCTCAGTCGCCGTCGCTCATGGAACGTGCTTCAAGTTGTCACCCGGAGCGTGGGTGGCGCACACAGAGTGTGTGGCCATTGTGGACGATGTGGCCTACATAGCAAATCCTGCCGCGCTGAACAGCGCTTCAACATCCTCCGACTTGGCTGTGTAGGGCATGTTGCCGACATACAATCGGCGGCCCTCAGAGATGGCCGGGGGGGTGGTGCGATATGTGTTGGTGCGGGTGGAAGAGGAGGGAGAAGCTCTGGGATTGCCAGCCTCGCTCTTCATGCGCCAGTTGGGAGAGTTGAACGCGCGACCATTGGTACGAACGTTCTGAAAGGGAGACTGGGGAGCCTCTAGAGAATGCCATTGTCAGCCCCTGACTTATTTAGCTGCCATCGTCGGGTACCTATTGGGCCAGACTTACTCTGCTCCTCGGACATGGTGATCTCGGTGTCGGCCATGGCGTGTTTATAGCAAGATCTCTGATACAGGCAAATTAGAACCAAAAATATCACGTATCAGCGTTCCATGCGAAAGTTCTCTCGCAAATAAACCATCAATCAACTTACCAGCCTGTTATTTAAGGAAAATCCTAATCCACATGTCCAGCATGTTGAGTGACTTTTTTTGACTTTTTTTTTGTTTGCAAATGCAAACAGTGCAAAGATGGGGTGGTGGGGGTCCACCAGAAGCTCTTCCCGCGTTCTCGAAACAAAACGCGCGGCACATGATGTATAATAACAACCATTGTCATGCGCTTCTGTCGAGCATCGAGGTCGACGATAGTAGTCGGACATGCCTGCATGGTGACCTTGTCCAAGTCGCTAGACTGATTCGCTCCAACCATGGCATATACCCGGGTGGCTTCGTCGGTCATTGGTCTGCAGTCATAGAGATGTGCTCACTACGACCTCATTCGTAACGAGTCGAGAGCCAAAAGCGTCAAATGTCTCCTCTCGCCGTTTCTTCTCAATATCTCCCCGCCAACATCATCGTGAGCACTTCATAGACCGTGTAGTTTCACTTTCAGCACCTCATTAGCCATGCGACTATTTTTGGTCCGCCACGCAGAATGTGAGCACAATGTCGGCTATGCGACGTATGTGTAATGAGTGGACAGTGATGAGTCGTCTTCTCGTCGGCAGGAACGTCCGCGATAGAAAGAAAGTGCCTGACTGATATTGAGTTCTGCCAGGGTCAAGCCGGGCCATCTGACCGAATTGGGCAGAGAACAGGCTCTTCGGCTAGCACAACATTTTCGCGATCAATCAGTGCGCTTTACTCGCGTCTTCTCGTCAGACCTTGAACGTGCAACCGAGACTGCTCGCGCGATCTGTCGGCATCAATTGGGCAGTGGACCTGCACTGGAACCGTTTCGGACAGCAAAGCTGCGAGAGCAATGCTCCGGGTGTGGTCCAGTCTTTGGCGAGACAATCCATGTTGAATCGACCTCGTCGATGCGCGCTCGCGTTAATGGCTTCATACGAGACCACATCTTGCCGGAGATGGCCAGTTATAGCAAGGGTCGTGATGTCAATCTTGCCATTGTCGGCCACCGCGTTATTCTGCCGGTGCTCTGGGCGTGCTTGACTGAGATGTTTGGATCGCAGTCCTTCCATCTCTCCCGCAGCGCCGCGTCTCGTGGCAATCATTACACGCATCCGTCGTGGTCGAATACCGGCGTCATGGAAGTAGATATTCGTCCCGGTGATCCTCCCCAAGACATGCTAGTTAAAAACACGATTTATCCGAATGTTGAGCCACCGTGGCTGAGGAGATCAGGTCGGCGACAATCACGCGGAGGTAGTGATGTATGGATGGGCTGGTCGGTAACTGTTCTGACAGTGGATGATACAGCTCATCTAGATCGACGGCTGCTGGGCACCACCGTTCCTCCTGTCCTGTTTGAGACTAAATCAACCAAAAAGCGGCGAATCGATGCTGTTGGTTGAGTGGCTGTGTATGTACTGGCAGGTTAATTACTCACCTTTATGTGCTCCTCTATCTACACTTGTCCCGTCTGCTCCTGATCTACATACTCCATGTCGGCCTTGAAAGCACCAGCCACACGTGGCGAAGATAGTATATCCAGTCTGTTCAAATAAGAGATACGAAAGTCTTGGGCGACATCATTCTTGTCATAATATCCATATCATTGACAGATGCTCGAACTATTTCGAACGAGCAATGAATATGATTGTTCTCCCCGAGCTCAAGACAGACTGATGCTCAATGTAGGTATACTCAGTATAGTATCCTTCCGGGAGTGGCCCACCTGGAGAGATCGCCGAAGCTGGAGACAATTATATAAGAAACATCTGCTTCATTTTATTTTTGATCTTTCGAAGGCTTGCAAAGGAGACCAGAGTCGACCCCAGCCCTGTCATCAATTAGCTGTTCGGAACTTCGCGCAGCGAAATGAATCTACCTAACTCACAAGACCGATTGGTAGTTCTTTCCCTAAGGCAGAGACCGCTCGACCGAGTGCCTCTCCAGCGTATTCTTTAATTCCCTCGAAACCCCCATTTATTGCGACACTACCCTGCCGCACGCTTTTCTCATCATCTTCGCTTTCCTCAATCATTGACTTGATCTCCGTCGCAGAATCTCAGCGACTGATGATTGACACCATCACGTGGTGCGATGGATATAACTTGCGGACCAGGTGGCGGTGCCCAGATCAACCACTGCCGTGCTGTTTCAAAGCATGTTATTTGCCCAGATCTACAGATGCACAAATCACTGTCTTGAGGAATTTGACTCAATATTCATTCATATGATGCATATTTTCTCAATTTGCATGCATCCAGTCTATGTGGGTGCTTTTGCTTTAGAACATAGGACCTCGCAGGCATCCTAGGAAACAATGTTGAGCAGGATACCTGGTGCGGTAGACGCAATATCCTCAGTGGGGTTCGAGCTTGAATATCCCCGTGGGAATGAACTTCACGGCGCCTCGATTTAGTAGTACATAAAGTTCAGACTGACTTTCGTGGGGCAGCTCACGACGGGAGCCTAGTTGTGAGTGGAGCATCCGAGATTCCCCTTACTAGCTTTATATCCGAGGCTTCTACACAGCAAAGATTCATCCACGATAGATCCCTTTGTCGGATTCGTCAATACGGTCAAACTCAAGCCTCATTTGTCGTCCATCTTTCATGCTGGGCCACAAAGACCAGAGCGTAGTTCGATATTTCATCCAGCCCGGACACGTGTCGTACTGGTCGACCTCAGGGAATGCTTCGAGGACCTCAACGTATCGGACCTTCCTTGTGGGATTGACCGGTATATCGTTCTCCAGAGTTTCCTGTGTTATGTCTTTGAGCATCTGTAAGCACTCTTCGTCGATAACCATACAGATGCGCCACTGGTTCCAGCCATCACGTAAGCCCTGACTCTCCATCTACCCAGTTCTCAGAATGAGCGCGGATGATATCAAGAGACGCATTCCATTGAACAGGACGGGATCTTCAATGATAGTCGACCGATATTTGGCACAGGTTTGATGAATTTCCTCAGCAATTATATTCGACCAGCAGTTGCCTTTCAAAAAACCTCTCTTCATACAAGCGTCGATATAATGGATAGCTTCTGGAAATAGAGTATGTGACTCAGCATAGTAGGTAGTCCGATAGATGATGTAGCCCTAGTGAAATTGGTGAGGTGCCATTGACTGTAGCTCACACATGTCGAAGAGGCAAGGAAGTAGCGAACCAAGCCGTATGAGATATTGACTAGTCCGCAGGATTCTTTAAGGAGAAAGAGAGACAGAGGGCAGAAGTTCAGAATTTGGTCTTTGAGAAAATGGACACTACCTAGTGCAAACTTCCAAGCTAAACCGTAGCCGAGTTTACCAAGAACAATAATCGTGTGTCTGGAGGCCCTCGTTTGGAAGCGGGTCAGAATGGCCGTACAAGCCGGTGTGTCCCTTCTCAGGGGTTGGTGGTGCCAGTTGTGTTCAGCGACGAGAAACGAGATGCTGATATTGAAAAATCACAGGAATGGACGAGTCTGAACAGCTCTTGTCCCGGGTTAGAGAACACCTCAATATCGACCAGAAAGACGGGACTGAGCCGGACAACCTTGAGACGGCAGTGGAGGGCAACCGCCAGTCCGAGTGGAAATGGTTAGGCAGGCAGAGGCGGACCAGCAGGAGATCTGTTGGCGAGATTGGCCGTATAAGGATAAAGAGGACAATAGCATGCCTCCTCAGATATGATAAGGGGTGGTGTAACATCAGCTTCAATACATTCTAGTTGTCATTCGAATATGCGAAGTGGTCCTAGAAATTTGCCAAATGGCTGAGAATTGTACCAAGGGAACATCTTTGTTTTGGGTCAAGCGGAGAGTGGTGCTGTAAATAGCTGCAACTCCCCACACCCTATGGTCTTATGTGATTGATGCAGCTGTTATTAAATTGATGATCTTGTAAAAGCTCCAAGATAAAGTTGCAAGAACGAGCATGCTGCCGAACACTCCGATGGTCATGCTTGATCGTGATTCGTGAGCCCTACGGCGCCCTGACCATCATCGATCGGTCGATCGGTCACGTGATGAATCATCATCAATATATACGAGTATTCCTAGGGCGAGACTTCCTCCCCCTCGGAAGGAACTGCGGAGTGAAGCAACTGCTATAATTAATTCTTTGACTGCCAGCGTATTCCTTCATATTCTGCGCCGACTGTAATAATAGCGGGCAGCAGAAGGGTATCGAGTGGATACTGGAGAGTAAGCCAAATCACGTGGTTTTACCAAGTCACATGATTTCACCTAGGAAGGAACCAATCAGCGGCCGAAGATCCAGCCGGAGGTGAAATTTAGCCCCTGGGGACATAGTTAAGAGGCGTTTTAAAGCAAAACACACGTGACCCAGGTCAGGTGGTTTTACCCGAAGATGACCACACAGAATACAGCCAATCAGATCGTGGAATTCCCGACGGAAGTGAAATTTGGCGCCATTATTGCGTCGCTTCGCTCCGCAACAGCAGTAAGACAGAGTCATTTCCATAACATAAGTACCCTGAGTATGAATTGAGATGGCTCCAAACAATATGGCTCGGCATAGCCAGTCAATCAAAATGTTGGGCGGAATCGGATTGCTATCCCGAGAGCCTGGTCTTGCCGAGACCAGTAGAATGACCTCATGCGCATATGCCACTTGCATCACGACTCCGTCGAGAGCAATGACAGGCGAAGTACGCCAGTGTCACACGATTTCAGATAGAGCAATAAATCTGCCAGCTCCGCAGTCTCGATAAAAACTTACTCTGTTTCACGCTTCTCTACGCTAGCAAGAGATTTTCACCACCGAAACACCAATCATGCCGAAAGGATCCTGTCTTTGCCATCAACTCCAATACGAGTACCAAGGCGACCCCCTCATGAAGGCAAGTCATACTTTAGTTGTGATGGACAGAGTTCTCGCAAGCTCACTAATCTTGTCAGGGCCCATGCTATTGCTTGTCTTGTCGCAAGATTAGCGGTAGCACCAACACCTTCAACTTACTGCTTCCACATGACAAGCTCTCCATTACGAGTGGTACCCCCAAACAATATACTGAGATGCATGAAAGTGGTGAGAAGTTGACAGTCTTCTTCTGTGAAAACTGTGGATCATCTGTCTACAAGACGCACGGGCTTTTCCCGGAGAAAGTTGTCTTGCTCGCGGGTACGCTCGACGATGCGGATGGCTTGGAACAGGCAAAACCTCAAGTCGAGCTGTTTGTCAAACATCGCCCATCCTGGCTACATGGCCTTGATTGGGCTGATCAGAAAATGGAATTTTGATACGCCAGAAGGTGAAAACAGGATGATAACACTGTCTTTCATGCCTCGTGTTATTCTGGTTACTGTCTGGACGCCATACCGCCGTACAAGAGACTGATGCATTGATAAGAATGTGAACATTGATGCTTCTGACCGAGATAATAGCGATCTAGAACGTCTGAGACTCCTTATTGATCAGCCACCGATATCCTTCCGCTGACGACGAAAGGTAAAGCACTTATATAGGTACGAGAGAAATTTGTTGAGTCTCGAACGAATTTATTGACATTGATTCTTCTGAGCCAGGAGTAAACAAGTTTGTCCTAAAAGACACTTTCCCATCTGAGACGTACTTTGTATCTCTTAGAAGTGATGGAGAGGGCTTTCTGAGTGCCGCTGAAAAAGGATCCTTGCTTTCAGATTGGTGTTGAAATTGCGACTATGAGGCTTTTCTTCCAACAGATTTAAGCTGGTGTCAGTAGCCGATTCTCATATGCTTGGTCAAATTCTCGCTCATGGCATGTTAGTCGCTCGACGACGTCTTTTACTATGGAGACTGCGTGACGCGTGCTGCTCACGACAGAGATTTAGGCCTAGCAGGGTTGAATCAAGCAGAATTGACCCACGGATTGGGTACTTCCAGTATCCTGCTAAGAGCGGAACACGTCTTCCAGGGAGATGCAGAAGATGAAGAGCCAGGCGAGGTACGGGGATCGGATGCATCCTCGTGATTGGAGTGCATCAACATCAAACATCGAGCTCAATCATAGTCAGGTGACCCTGACCTTATATCTTACCTGTTTGCTCAACAAATATTTGGTTCTTCAACCCAGTCACGCCTGTCCCGCTGCATCAAGTTTCCATATTCTTACCAATGTCAACCACATGATCCTAGCGCAACAATGGAGACTTGCTCCGATGGACAGAAACCTATTCCTTGCGAAAATTTGTCTTTTGTGCCAGACCTTGCGGTAGCACTCATGGACCGATAAATTCCTCTGGTCGAAGGTGGACAACTGATACAAAGTCGCAACGGATACCCCCTCGTTCTCACCGTGAGTGATACAGAGCCCCGTATGTTACAAACTCGATCTCACCGATGACTGCTGCAAACACCTTGCCGTACAACATGCCGATTTCGCAGTCCCTGACGGAACGCGCTCGCTTAAATCACAAATTCACTCCGATCATGACTCGCCTCTCATGTCTCCATCCTCAAACACAGCTTTCGATAATGCGTTCTGGGAACAATTTTGTGTCACCTACAAGTCATACTACGGCGTCTTCGTGATTCTCTACCCGCTCTTTTTCATCGGCTTTATCCTTGAGGGACCTACAAAGTCGACGCAACCTTTGACTTCTCGATGAGAATCTCAACATCCAAACCTCATCCGTAAATGTCGCCTCTGACTCAGGACCTACTTTGTCTTCCACTTGAGGCCGCTTCTAGACATCGAGTTGATTTTGAGCTGCTGACTTTCATCACCTTTGGTTGTTTTCGACACGAGCCGCTCTATATCAAGGACAGCAACTGTGATGATGGCGAGAGTGAAGAGGAGTGCCAGGAGCGAGTTGAGGCATGTGTGAAGGATATGAAAGCTTGGGACTGGGGTACTGACAAAAACGCATACCTTCCTATTCCTGAGTGGCCTTGGGCAGAGGCCGATCTTCGGTGTGCACACGCGACCAGTTCTGCTCAGCACGACACCTACTTTATTGATGCCACCTGTGATTTTGATGGGATACCTACGGATACGTAAGGCTTAGTCTGGGAGATCTGGAGAATCAACCACGGAGTGATTGGCCAAGTCATCGAAAGGGATGCTCCTGTCAAAGGAGGCGTCGGTGTCGATTAGACTTTCAAAGTTTCTATACTCGAATATTCAGGCGATCGTAGTAAATCCTCAACTGAAGTGCATCTCTTCTTGCGTTTGTTTTTGCGTCTTTCAGCGTGTCTCTTACTAAACATATCTTTACTAGCAGATCGGAATCTCCCGCGAATACTACCGGTGCGGCCATATGGCCCTCCGTTGGTCAGGTCTCAAGAGTGGGGCTTGCCGAGCCAGGGGGCAGTTGCAGATGAAGACGATTCTCAATTAAGGTTAAGCAGTCTAAATTCAAGCAGTTCGTACGCCGGCAGAAGTACCTTAACCTCTCCACGCCCAGAACAATGCCAGACGACGAGAAAGTACCGGAGCGGGCGGTAAGTAGCAAAAAGCTCAGAGCCCAGAGCCCACACATAAAGTGACGACCTCGGCCTCGGAACAATTTGATACCCAACCAGAGAAAAAGGGAAAAAAGAAAATCTCCGCATGCAAAAGTAAAACGACGCCGACGGGACGCGATTCGCGCTCGGGTGGCTGAAGCCACCTGCATCCGCTGGCAGGCGAATCCCTTGATTATTCTCGGGCAATCAGGCAAGATTGGATTAGGTATTGTCGGGTGGACACAGGTGTAGTTCTGACTTCTCCATAGCCCACCTGCAGCCAGCTCCATTACCTCCCACCTACAGTTTCGAACTCGCGTGCCCTCGAATATCTACGTGGCTGCAGGCGTTTCCTGTGTACCAGCATTCCGCCTATTGAATTGCGCGGGTCCACGAAATCAATTCAACAGTAATGATACCGCGCGTCTGTAGACTCTGTACTGCGTGGTGCGCACAATGTACATACTCCTTCTGGAATTCCCAGAAATATTGTGTTTCGTGTCCACTACATGAACAGCACTTCTATGGCTTTGCGACGCTGCCCGACCGATGGCCACTTGTGCAGTGGGCAGCGGAGTTGGTTGACGTGATGTTTTGAGCATCGGGTTAGATACGCTGGGACTACCTCATATATATTGCGGCGACACGCGGGCCGTCGATCGGACAGGTAAGCTTGGAGAACCGCGACCGAATAGACATAAGAAATAACACTGGATCCAGAAGTGGCATGGGGGAAAAAGAGAAACCAGTACTTCATATATTTGGCATTAAGCACTTAAAACTCTGAGAGAGGGATGTGGAAGAAGAATTTCATAATCAAAGTCTGCATTTTTATTTGACGCGATGATTGACCTACACGGGAAAGTGGCACAATCACACACAGAGATAGGAAATGAGAGAGAGTAAAGATTGAAGAGTTGGGTGGGTGAGAGGGAGAAGAAAAAAAATGCAAAAAGATAGCAAACCCTGGTTTCGATCCAGGTACCTTCGGGTTATGAGCCCGACGCGCTTCCTATGCGCCAGCTTGCTTGTTGGTTGAAAGAACAAGATATTTTTGAGAATATGACCCTGTCACGCGACCTTTGTGTGGGAGCCGCTAGGGCCACTAACCCATTCTGGGGTTAGTGCTGTGCTCGTCGCCTGGCCCCACTTGGGACCACTGTCAATCATGGATCTGCGATAGATAACCGTGGTCCTGGGCTGAGCACTAAACTAACATCTTGCATGCATTACATTACATCTTTTGAGTTTTTTCCCGTCGCTTCGCAATGGAGGTCTGCCAGAAATTCATGGCTCGTAGTTTCTCAATATTGTTCAAGGCAAATGCCCTGCGTCTGGACGCAAAGTATAGACCACTAAGATGCATCGAGTTCATTGCCCTCCTCGAGCCCAACGAGAGTGGACACTCGATTATGTCGTTGGAAACAAAATCTAAGGAGAGTTTACTACGTTTGATGTTTCGAAGTGCTTGTCTGTTGCATCAGCTCCAGCTGAGTGACCTTGTAAGTACATATATACTTAATCTCCCTTCATCCTGGACATGATGGCGGCAGGCTCTCTCGCGATCTGCTGGCAATTGATCCATCTACAGAGCACAATGCAAATGATCTCCGACCTCGGACAGCGGACACCAAAGTGTCAGATAAAGCAAAGATCATGCTCAACAGAACATACCAGCGGGACAGCAACCAGTACCGCTCCGGTTGCAGCCGTTGCAGCAGACACGGCAATTGATGCTTGGGAGCTGTGGGGAACCATAGTCCCACAGACAGTTGGGACCGGCGATTTGTTTCACCATGAAGCTGCCAATACGGTCGTTCCATCCGGCAGAGGTCAGGTCGGACTATTGGCTTAGTCTTAGCATGAAAGATTTCTCGTTCGATAGAAAGATGAGGGGACCATACGTAGCCGGGATTCCAGATGGTGAGCGTGTTTGAAGACTGGCAGTTGTAATCCCTGAATGGTGTGTCAGAAACGGGAGACCCTTTAGACGCGGATACTTTTTACGCCCCGACTGAGCATTGCCAACGTACTCATAAGCGACAATAACATTATACTGGTCAGGACCGATGGAGGTAATAGAGTGCCACCTAGCAAAGCAGGCGTATTAGTGAGAATCGTAGACTCATACCGTTCACCCCCGTAGGGAACTCACCACGGTGAATCAAGTCGAATGCACAGATCCCAAGGCTGTTTAGCAAAGCCACATTGGCCGCCCCAGTTTAGATCAGTGCAAATTTCCACCTGCAAGAAGACACTCGTCAGCGATGAAGAAACCCAGAGCAGCAGTCAAGTCAAGACGAGGATGAGAATGCAGGGATCAAGAGCAACATACACCACCTTCAATCCGCTTCTGAAGACTGGTGGAGTTGCGCCATTCGACCTGGGCAGGCTCAAGCTGAGTCTCGCTGGCAGAGGGGGCCACAGCGGTAACCACCGAGAGAATGGCAGCGAAGACGACGGCAGCACGCATTTTGAGATTTTGCATAAAAGAAGCGGAGATGTTTGAGATGATGTCTGATAATGTTCGCCAAGTGAGCGAGGTGATTTGCACATGCCTTTATAAAAGTTACCAATTGGAGAGCATGAAAGGTAGTCAACATCAATTGCTGTTCTCATCTCGGACCCAGTTGCTACCGATCGAGCATCGAGGCATAAATCCGCCGGGCTCAAGGCATACTGTCGCATTCATCTCTCTAGCCTTCCAGAAGAGCCATATTCCTTTTACCAATCCAGACGTGAAACAATCTACTAAGCATTTGCGCAGTTCACGATTTCACCAAAAAGGAAACTGGTCTCTGCGCGTCGGCGGTGATTCCGAAACTGGCTTGGTGCGCGATACCTTCACTTTCTGCTGGGCCAGATAGGGCTAGGGTCCGTGCGACGATGCACAATAACTTTGTGGCAGGTGGGCCACGATTCGGCGGCGCCGTTGCACGGCCCTGCCCCTAATTTACCACTGTACCGAGGTTGGTTGGTGCGGAGAATAGCGGTAAATTAAGGATGGAGTATGTGAGTTCGAGAATCGAGATCTGAATACATGTTCATTTGTGAGGAAGGTTGTTTAACTCCGTAGCCCCACCTTGTCACTGCTTACATTTGAGTTTTCATATCAATGCTGCTTTGATTGCACGGAAAATGAACACTGGCTTCAAGGCTCAGTAAAGTGACCTTGCTAGTGCAACCCCGTGTACACCCGTGCACATCATTACGGACAATAACAATGTGCACTTTGTGCAGATCCCCCTAGCCTATGCCGGCATTGCTCGCGGTCGGACATTATAGCATGAACTAGTGCAGGATCTTACATCGCAACGGCAAAGGATCACAGGCATGTTACAGGTATGAGGCTGTGTTCACCATAACTCAGAACTCAGGGCTATCAACAAGCTTGATGACTTTATTCCGACGAAGACCCGGCTCCCGTCACAGAGAACTACAAGCTTCCTCCTCACCATGATTTGTACCGTCGCTTTACTATCTCTGCTATCCCTCGCTCTTGCGCCGGTCGAGGCTGCTCGTACAGCACAGCATGCAGGCCATCCCAACCAAGCAGTGAATCGCGTGCCACACGGACATTTTTCAACCGTGGTCAGTCATTGAACCTACAGCATTTGTCTGGGCATACGCAGAGCAAGCAAGCTGACTGTTCAAGCAGGGCCCGCATTCTCAGAAAGGTCACCACATGCAACGCTCAATGTTTCCCCAGATCAGCAATAAGGCGAATCTGGTCAGAGTCGGGAAGAAAGAGGATCTGACTATTGCGCTTGAAAGAGTGAGTGATGAGTTGTTGCTGTAGACTTGAGCCAATACAATATTCTGACAATTAAGCAGCCTTACCAGGCCTTGTTTGGCCAGATCGGAGTCAACAAGCATAATTACCGCAGTGATGTCTATGGAGCATTGCATGGGTTCAACACGACTGTGGTTGGGCATTGAATGTATTGAATTTGATAGTGTCCTTCAAGAGCGCGAGACATGCACTGCACTCTTCAAACTGGAGAAAGTCAGAGGATGTTTGCTTCCTCTTCCTTGATATTCTGAACTACATGTTGAGAACAGTAACATTAAGGAAGAGCTTGTGGCGATCTATTTGCAAGCTCATGATAAGCTCCCCTGCCTCGGGAGCCTCAAAATCCGGACGTAGATAATGCTCCAAACAAAAGTCATTGTGAACGTAGTGTAGCCGAAGACCATGTATCAGGTCCATGACTTTGATCCCTCGGCATGCCTGATTGGCGTTGTGTGGGAAATCCTCGATGTACAGGACGAGAGGAGGCTCTTCGTCATCCATGTCCGGATCTGGGCTCGCAACCTCGTTCACGTTTTGATTGTCAGCCGAGTCGCTCAGACGGGAAACAATGATCAGCTCCGGTAGTCCCGGTTCCTCCTGAGAGATTGTTCCGTGCACCACTGAGATTCTCGACACGGGGGGCCAAGTCAGGTACTGCGTCCTCCAAGAGGCGCCTTCGTTGGCGACCGCCTGTAATACCGGATCCGCTCGAACCGACTGGTACTCCATCGTGTTCAGCTGACTAGTCTCGATGGCAGGAGACCAGCGCAGTCGGGAAATAATAAAGTCATTCAATCGCGGATCTCCGGCTGCGGTACTCCGGAATGTACCAGGAGGGTCGAAGGTGATGGGCCACAGAGCGGGCGAGGTTCTGATCAGCGAAAGCCATGAGTGAGACACTCGTTGTAGCCGGAGTAAATCTCCTTGAGGCAGGTGATAGAGAATTGAGGTCAATAATTCCGAGTTGCCGAATACCCGGTTATTCGGGTGTGATACTGACTGATTCATTCTCGTGTTCTTGGCGTAGGAAAGGGGCCGTTAGAGCTCGGTTGTTGTCGAAGAGGAGATTTGGTCGGTGGGAGAAATGATCGTTGAAGATGCTAGAAATGGGAAGCGTCGGCGCCAAGAAAGGTAATGGACTCAGGAGTATGCGGTAGAGTCTGGACGATGCCTTTTGTTGCAGGCGGGCATAATCGAGCTTCTCCACCTCCATGCAGTAGCGCAAGTGCTAGAGAGAATATTCGGATGACGACGAAACGTCGTGCTCGAGACTTTACTAGCTGTGTGGTACGCGAGGATGTGCTCCCGCTAGAGATAAACCTTCCCAAATTGCAAAGGAACGGAAAGCTTACACGGTGGAGTCCAGTACGAGGGCCGGCCAGGCCTCTCTCCTTGTGGGCTCGTCCTGCAGCGCCAAGACGGGCGGCGCGCCAAGCGGCAGTGCACGAGGTGACGGGAGACGGGGATGTGCTCAATCGGGCTTAGGGCGATCGCACATTATCTTTCATGGGGACCCATTTTCCGAACCGGGACAAAGCATAAGCTCCAACCATTGCTAAAGCATTTCATGCGAAATACCGAGGACCGAGAACCAATCAAAGTTCCTTGACAAAGCGATTACCTCGAGGAGGTGTGCAGAGAAAGCCCATCGATGAAGAAAGCCTACCTACGAAACTGTGCTACGCTTTGCTTTGACTTTGTGCGACCCGACTGCCACGACATAGTGCGTAATTCCGGTACGGTTTATATTGTTTGACTGAACAGTGAACACTCCCAACACAGGTACGGAGAGGAGCCGCTAAGAATAAGGGGCGGAATATATCAGACTATACATCGTGTCACAAGACTCCTGCTGATTCCCTACCAAGGACAACGCGCACCACTGAATACCTGAACAATTAGTTGGTAATAATATGCAAGGTAGCATGAGGGGAATCGGGCTGGGTGGGATTGGCCTCCTCGTTGAACAACTCAAAAGACGGACTAGGCGCTGGGACCTGGAAATCGAAGCCAGCAGCGCCGAGCTCGTGGCAGAACTGGCCAGTACAATGGAAGCCACCTTCAACCTTCTTCATGGAATCTCGTTTGGTGTTGACATTCGCTGTCCGATCCGCGGTAGTGTCGAACGAGGGCAGCACGACTTGAGCGGCGGTTGCAGCACTTCCAGCTCCTAAAGCGGTCGTGGTAAAGTGAAACTTCATCACAGGGTTGTTGTTATTCCGTTTTGTGGCATAGTTCTTTGATGAGGTGTCAGCTGCGTCAGCGGGTAAATTGAAGACAGTTGCGCGTGGCATAAGGAAACTCACGCCGAGTAGAACGTGTGCTCGACCTTGCCAGTCCTGCTCGCTCTGAACATTAGGATAGTTCGGACTACTTTGTTGCAAAGCACGCCAGATATTGGATTGGCAGGACACGGCTTTCGGTGCACAATATACATGGGTATACGGTGGTTGATTATTCACACCCCCTTCGATCCAACTATTGAAAGTTTGTCAGGAGTTGGAACAACGAGGAGATAGAGATCAGTCCAACGACTCAGCAAAAATTGACTTACGAAGCGGCGGGAAACTCATCGCATGTATACCTCATACCGCTGGGACCAGTTCCCAGCATATTAGGTATCTCCATCATAAACTGAGGATTCGGCCAAGTCGCAAGGGGTCCAACACGAGCAGGCAAGTTACCAGGCATCACGCGAGGCTGCGCTGGATCACTTCCGCATGGATAGCTCAGGCTTTGTGTCCACCTCAGGTTGCCTGGACATGAGGCTGACCGACGCGTGTTCGTACTCGGTCCGTACGAGTCGTAGTGGAAGTCCAAGCCGCTGCCCATCTGGACATTGTTACCCGGATCGTCCAAGTACTCCTGCACGTTTTTGCAAATCGACGGAAGATTATCACAGTTGTAGATGAGAGTTGGAAGCGGACTATAGACGTCCACCGTCCGACCTGTGTACTGGGCAACCCCAGCCACTACTGAGGTTGTCCGATCCAGGGCCACTGCACTTCCGACTAGGCTCAAGGCCAGAAACGCAATTGATGACGATATCATGTCTGCTTGTGAGCGGAAACCAACACTGGCTAAAGTGAAAGACGCTCTTTGAGAGAGACCGCGATTATATTCTATCTCAAGGTCTATTTCACCAAAATAAGCCCAGACTAGGCACTGCACCAAGATCGATCGTGCTGGAAAATACAAACCGATAGCAATTTCCAAAAGGGGGCGGGCCTCGGAACTACTTGCCATTGCCAAAAACCATTGCGAACGTGAGACTATCACGGACCTTGAGAATGAGGGATATTCAATTGATCCAGATAATTCGCATATTCATAATGGGAAACGGTTCAGATTGCAGGGAGTGGAGTTCCGCTCTTCATGCGCGCTAGTTTAGCGCAATTCACTTGAAAAGGTACCGCATCCTTCTCGCAGAACCCCTGCAGGAACATGATCGATGCATACTGCTAAGGACGAATGGCTCCACACATCTCCTCGTTCCCACTTGCCGAATGCAATTTCCGAGGTACAGATCACGAAGCTTTACGATGAAGGGCAGTGCATGGGTTGCAATCCAACATCCCATGCTCAGGTCGACTCGCATCTCGTGATGTTAAGAACAGCTTTAACAGCTCAGGCTCATACCCCTTCATTTTTCTTCCATTGTCTTACAAAAATCACCTTCTCTTGACTACACAGCACACACTCATTTGAAATTGTCATGAAATATCGTTAACAGCCTGCTTTGATTGCGGTCAATCGCTCGCCGGCAATATGAGGGTATTTTCATTCTTTTTGCTCTCTTCCCTCTTTCACTCGATCACTTCGGCATCACCTGTCAACCAATCCATTCCTTATGACAGGACTGTGGTCCAAAAATGGTCTACATCTGCCTCAATTCCTGCTTCTCATGCAGACGAAGCAACTGTTCTCACCCGTCGTGATGGGGGATACTGGTACGAGTCTGCCAGCCACGGTATATCTGCGTTTGGAGACTCAGGCTACAGAGTCTTTCGCAACGTGAAGGACTACGGCGCGAAGGGAGACGGCGTCACAGACGACACAGAAGCAATCAATCGTGCCATCACCGACGGAAACCGCTGCGGTGAGACATGTGGCTCCTCGAGCACTACACCTGCGGTGGTATACTTTCCGTCGGGCACGTACGTTGTTTCAGCCCCTCTGACTCAGTACTATTATACCCAATTTGTGGGAAACCCCAACAGCCTTCCCACCTTGAAAGCAGCTGCCTCATTCACTGGTATTGCCTTGATCTCGGCCAATACATATATCCCTGGCGGCAACGGTGCCGAGTGGTACGTGCCCCAGAGTAATTTCTACCGCCAAATTCGAAACTTTATTATCGACATTTCGGGTTGCCCGAATGTGACCCCTGATGGATATGGTACGTCTCCGAGTCGAATGTTCAAATGCTGTGAGCTGTGGCTGATTCTTCTGTAGCCCCGACGGGTATTCATTGGCAAGTTGGTCAAGCCACTAGCATCGAGAACGTTCAATTCGTGATGAGCCAAGCAGATGGAACAACTCACGTTGGGCTCTTCATGGAGAATGGTTCCGGTGGCTATCTTGGGGACCTCACTTTCACAGGAGGTGCCATTGGTATGTGGTGTGGAAGTCAACAGTTCACCTCGCGCAATCTCAAGTTTCGATACTGCATTCAAGCAATCGAGATGATTTGGGATTGGGGTTGGACATGGCATGGTCTGGATATTCTCCTTTGCCAGGTACGGAGTTCCTCGGATGGCTCACATGGAGTTCTACCGACTTGATCACTAATAGTCTATAACAGATTGGCATCAATGTCACCGCCCTGACCAGTGCAACTGCAGAGCATAACCAAGGTGTGGCTGCTATTGCGGTACTGGACTCTGTCTTCACTAATGTGTACGTTACTTCATTCCTCGTATCAGAATCAGCATCTAACTCTCAGTAGGCCGATCGCTGTCCTCACAGCTGGAAGGACCAACATCATGCTGGAGAATGTGCAGCTAAACAATGCTCCTATTGCCGTTGGCTACTCTGGTGGTCCTACAGTTCTACCTGGTGGAGATGTTCTCATTGACAACTACGGCAATGGTAACAACTTCATCCAACAAGGACAGACATTGACCGAGAGCTTTCTCAATGGTGCATACTCTCCTTCCGCAAAGGCCGCAGCCCCACCGTCACTACGTTCATCTACTGGCTGGTTTGCTCGATCAAAGCCTCAGTATCAAGCAGTGGGAATTGGCGGGTTCATCGATGCACGAGCGGCAGGTGCTGCTGGAGATGGTCGAACCGACGATACAGCTGCAATCAACCGTATAATTGCATCTGCGGGAGGTTCAATAGTCTACTTCCCTCACGGCACGTATATGGTGTCAGACACCATCTCAGTTCCACCTGGAGTCAAAATTGTGGGTGAGGTATGGAGTGAGATTATGGGCTTTGGGGCCAAGTTCTCCGATATATCCAATCCAAGAGTGATGATTCAAGTGGGTAAGAAGGGCGACGTTGGAGATGTTGAGATATCTGACATGCTTTTCACGGGTAAGAAATTTTCCAGTCCTTCATGCCTTTTGCAAGAGCCGAACACTAACTCGATTGAACTTGCAGTTCAAGGAGCCACCGCGGGCGCCATTCTGATGGAGTGGAACCTCGCCCAAGCGTCCCAAGGGTCCGCCGGTATGTGGGATGCACACTTCCGTGTTGGAGGTGGCCAAGGTAGCAATTTGCAGTATGCAGATTGTCCCTGGACTCAAGTCGAGCCTGACAGCAAGTGTATCGCGGCAACGACGCTTTTCCACATCACGTCTTCCGCATCTTTGTACTTGGAAAACGTCTGGGTCTGGACTGCGGATCACGATCTGGACATCCCATCACAAGATCAAGTCTCTGTATATGCCGCACGGTGTCTTCTGATCGAGTCTCAAGGCCCAGTGTGGCTTTGGGGTACCGGAGCAGAGCATTGCACGCTCTACCAGTATCGGTTCTATCACGCGAAGAATACCTTTGCGGCCACTCTGCAGACAGAAACACCCTACTATCAACCCAAGCCCAGGGCGCCAGCTCCCTTCACAGGAGCTTTTGCTCTACCAGATGATCCCACTTTTACCTACTGCAACCCAGACTCGTCCACTTGCGCTTATGCATGGGGTCTAGAGGTTATCGGGTCGTCCGATGTCATGATCTATGGAGCTGGCTTCTACAGCTGGTTCCAATGGTACTCACAAGCTTGCTTGAGTATTGAAGCATGCCAGGAGCGTGTCGCTCGTGTCATAGACAGCACCAATGTTTTCATCGCCAACCTTTATACCAAGGGAGTTCTATCCATGATTCAAGGCAGCAGTAGCTCTGACGTCTTGGCCTTGCAGAATATGGATGGTTTCCTGGGCACTATCGTTGGCTGGACTGGACTTGACACTACTGGAACTCTCGATGCGCCCTCTTCAGTTGTCCCGCTGCCTCCTTGGATTTGGGATGTTCCAAGTCCAACGGTGTCTTGCCATATTCCCTGTGTCATCCAGCCTCCGCCCACTCCTATTAGACCCATTCAGCCTCCGCCATATACTACTACAATCTCCGGTTCCCCAGTGGTTGTGACGCCCCCAGTTATTGCAACCCCTGCACTGCCAGTCCAGCCCATCAGCGTTGTAGTTGGCGCAGGACAAACAGTCACTCCTATTGTTGTTGCCAGTCCCAGCGTGACTGTTCCTCTCATTGTGCCCACAAGTGGAAACTGGCCGGGCGGTCCACCCCCTATCCTTCCACCTCCAATCCCATTGCCCATCCCTCCAGTGTTGATTCCAAACTGTATGCAGTTCTGTTCTGCGGGAGAATGGCCACCGGTTCTGTACGTGACTGCAGTCTCTTCCCCAACGTGAGATTCTCGAGTATAATTTCTGATGACCATCTAGGCCTCCAATCGTTGTCGTTCCTGGGGCACCGCTTCCAGTGGGAGCACCGCCGCCAGAGGGCACTGTCTCTGATCCAGCAGGAGATGACAGTGCAGGCGATGAAGCTGAAAATGAAAATGATTGCGGTCAGCTGTTTGCATCATCCTTGACTGGTTATCCAAGTCCAGGTGACGTTCCCTCTTGGGGTCAATCTTCTGGTAATACCGGTGGGACATGCAAATGGGCTGGAACCATCCAGAGTTATTCCAACACGTGGACAATCGCTGTTCCATCTGGACAGTCGACTGTCGACATCAATCTTTACAACCTCCTTGGGTTTGGAAGCTACGGCTACGATCTTGACGGAGCTACTCTGCAGGCCTCGTCCGTGTCGGCCACAGGCTGGAACGTCAAGATGTCCCCCTCGTCTACCAACCCTACGAGCTCAAACTCATTCATTGACTTTGATATCCCAACAAATCCGCTGCCGAGTAGGTTTCCACCTCAACTTACTCTGCATGATTTGATGATTCGCTGACAGTGCCTACAAACAGCGAGCGTTGACATGGTTGCAAGTGTGCAGCCTGGAACATCTTCTATCAACTTGCATGTTGAGATCCGAGTCAGTCATTCTCCTCTCGACAGCTCTGATCATGATGTCGTATCCGGTGACTAACGACTATTCTCATCCAGGCTAGCAAAGCCTGTGGCGGAAACTCCATTCCCGACCCAGCAGGATCAGGTGCCGGTTCATCGCCAATCCTGCCCATCTTCCCAACAAATCGAAACGGGGAGATCACTTGCGGCTCAGACAGCACAGCCGGTGCCGCCAGGATGAATGACTGCTTGTTCACTTACGGCGGGTAGGTCCCACTCATCCCTTCTGCGAGGACGTCACCTAAAACAGAGCTAATCTGGCCAATGTACAGCGAGATCGTGCAAGGTCAAGTCCTGCAGCAAGGGTCCACAATCACAACGCAGAATCCATCAACGACTTGTATTCGCAGCGGAATTACCAAAAACAGCGACGGCGTCATCACCAACAACTGGTGCCTGGTCGCCCAGTACAATACGTGCGCGTTTGTCATTTCAGACAAATCCCCCTCTTTTGGTGGATTCCCTGGCTATTCCGTGATTTCAGGAGAAGTGATGCGCAACTTTGCCATCATGGCTGCGAACCAGTGTCCGGGTAATGGTAAGACGGCCATTGCCGCCGGGCCGTTCCAGCCTTTCAATGTAGTCGCGCAATCTCTGTGCCTAACCTCGCCTGATCATCCCGAGATTTGTGGAGTGCCATAATTTGCTCATCAGTTCTGTCTGAGATGGGTCTGATGGTTGATCAATCTGATGTTATATCTGCAAAGTAAATTGCAAATGTCCTTTTTGCATGGCTCTACCTTTACCGTAGAGTAGGCATCACTCATACCAGGGACAATCAAAAACATATAGATGCTTTGCTTTGTATGCCCACCTGACTTCGTTGTGTATGTGTCACGTGAGGTTTCATAGTGGTAAATTGTGAGAGCAAGTATAAAATGACATTGGCTTCAAAATGGCGCGAATTACCCGCGATTATCGTTGTGCATTCGTCAGAGTTGATATCTGGCCAAGATCCAATACTGGTGAGTGGGGGATCGGGATATGTACTTCTGTGAGAGGGCATGAGGTTGTGACTCATAATATCCCACGGGTACCTAACCAGGTATGGTGGCAATGCATGGATAGACTCGAGCAGTGCCCGACTGGACCGGTCGTCTTGAGATAAATCAGCTTATCCAAGTAAGTTTCCTACTTAGCTTTTTTGATGGATGGATTCATTGCGCCCGCACCGTTTCCCCGGAGAACAAATCTCATCTCCCCTTATACAACATCCGAAGACACACGAATATCATAAGAGATAGGACACCGATTGGAATATAACCCCATCGAAACGCACCAAGGGTTATCGGCGTCATCAAATGATAGTTGCTGGTACATCCCGGCATACGCACACAGCCAAAGTCTCATATAGCAGAACACTCGTGCTTGATCCGCCGCGTCCACTGGTCCTACCGTAACTGGTTAGACGCAATCTGTCTAGTATCTAAGTACCAAGTCCGTCTTGACGCTAGTGTGCTCCATCCCCAAAACTAGGCGACGACCCCCTGAAAATACTTAGGACATCGTGGACAAATATCGCAGATGTACTTATTGAGGTTCACCCGAGACTCAAATACTTGACCCGGTTATCGCCTGACAGAATCAATCAAGCTCGTGCAAGACATTGTTTTAGCGCGGCGCGTGCTATGCTATAACATCCCCTCCACTAATCGGAATATCATGTCTTTGTCGACTTTGCCCGCCGAGATCATTGTCAGTATTGCAACTTATCTCGACGATGAATGGTCGATCAATGCACTCCACCAAGCAAACAGAAGACTCTATTGTTTGCTTCAAGACTTTCTCTACCAACACAACGTCGTCCATTCGAATGCAACGGCCCTCGAGTGGTCCGCGCGCAATGGCTGTGTTGAGGCTGCACGAAACGCTCTGAAAGCGCGGGTACTGTCAGATCAACACTACTCATCAGCTCTCCCATATGCTGCTCTCGCCGGACATGCACCCTTGGTTCAGATGATGATCGATCATGGTACCAACCCGTACGCGGGGCCAGATGATCTGATTTGCGGTGTGTCGTACGATTTCAAGCACAGCCTTGATCATGACGGATTGAGGTTTGAACTGTTTGATGACGACGATGATGATGCCTGGGAAAGCGATATGGACGCCGATGACGACGAAGACGACTTGCAGGGCTTGATGCTCTGTGATGCTGCGGTTTTATTGGCCGCTTTCAAGGGCCATTCTGACGTTGTCGATATTATACTGAACCATGGAGATTCCATGGGACTACCGTTCCCTAATAGACAGGGCTCGCCATTACACGTTGCTGCTCGGCAAGGCCACCTTGAAATTGTGAGAAGCATCGTTGAGCGTGGAGTGCCCCTCCAAATACTGGATGCATCGGGAATGACGCCGCTGTCTAGGGCTGCGTCTGCAGGTCGAAATGAGGTTGTTCAATTTCTGATAGAGCAGGGAGCAGCCTTAAACTACCCTGAAAAAGTGACCAGAACACCTCTTTTCAGGGCAGCATATGGTGGACATACGGAGACTGTCGAGCTTCTTCTGAGCCAAGGTGCTGAAACTAGCGCGTGGGATGATTGGTCCACTGTCCTATTGCTCGTGGAGATGGCCTTCATGAAACACTTTGCTACTGTGGAGACGCTGAAGACCGCCGTGAACCTGCAACGGATCCTCGCCGCTGGAGATCCCAATGATATTGAGCCAGGACCGCTTTTGATGGTTGCGGCTGCGTGCGGGTGGAAAGATTATGTGCAATTGCTCCTTGGAAAGGGTGTTCCTCCCGAGGTCCCGGATTCCTTAGGTTGGTGGACGCCAGTCAACTGGCGAAAGCTTTCTGAGAACCGTGTTGGCTCCTCAGCCCTGGCTGTTGCGGCAGGGAATGGGCGACTAGACATTGTCAAGCTCTTGATCACAGAATATCCTGAGATCATTCGGTCTTCGCCAGATGACACTAGTGTGACCGGGCTGATGTGGGCGGTTACGGATGGTTATGCTGACATTGTTAAGCTTCTCTTGGATGCTGGAGCAGATCCAAACACGAAGGGCTACCTATCTGAAGGGCCGGTAGTGCTCAGTTCAGTCAAGTGGCCAGAGATTATGGGAATGCTACTTGATGCGGGCGCCGCCACGTCGCAACTATCAGGCGACCGGAACATTTACATGAAAGCCATTTGTGGAGGTCATGTGGATGCTCTGAAGGTTCTCGAAGAAAAAAATGTCCCGTGGGGATGGACGTCCGGGTATCCAGTCAGTTCAGCGTCGCGCGGAGGTTGTGCGATGGTGGAATACGTTCTGTCGAGGTTCGTCGTGCCGCCTGAAGAAAGTGATCTTGAGAGAGTATATTTGTGCGCATTGCGCTCTGCAGATGTGGAAATGGTCGAGTATTTGTACCGAAGAGGCTTGATTCCAAACCCTCACGCCATTGCCACAGATTGGGGCACCGGAAAGCGTTTGCGCCATCCGCTGGGTCTGATAAGGTCACCCAACGGAGACATGCACAAGGTTGCGGCAATGATGGACACACTCATCGCAAAGGGTGTGCCTTTGGAGTCTGTGGCATCATCTCTTTGCTCAGACCCTGAGGTGTATCGGCTGCGTTCCGCCGAAATGGTCCAGCAACTAAATATGTTGGTCGACCGAGGGGTGACTTTCAATCTACACGATGAATCTGATGCTTGGACTGATCTCATGAAGCTCGCGATTGCGTGGCGTTCTCCAAAAATTGTTCACCTCCTTTGTCAAGGCTTAAATCGAGAACACGCGACGCTGGAAAACCTGGAGGCGGCACACAGCCAAGTGGTCAAAAAGCTTGACGAGAATGGTCAATGCGATAAGGACAATATTCTGGCGATTTTACGGCGTGTTGTGGCTCAGAAGAAATTCCAGCAGCTCGAGAAGACGATACACTGCTAGATCGCAGGCGTCTGGAATGAGCCCAAAATATAGAGACCACCATTGGAGACGGCCGTCTTATGTACTGTGCCGCTGGACAATCCCGTCAAAGCGCCAAGGGCTTGTCTTGCGACAATAAGACGGCTCGAATGATCAGATGGCAACGGATGAGAGAGGTGCTTTGCGTTTGAGAACCGACCCTCATCAATCAATTTACCCAACTTTGTTAGTCACCCAAGCTTCAAGTCACGTAGAGGTAAACAGCCTGGTGTGTTTTCCAGGCAAAGATCGACCGCAGCCCAGTTTCACGACGATAATGTTAACCCAAAGTGTATACTTGGGAGGATGACTCATGTGATAAGAAGCAATGGTTGCGCAGTCGCCCAAGTCAAAATCGGGATTATGCAAATCCATGGAGGCCATCATGGCCCGTACTTTCTACCGGCGGTCTTCTGTCTCACATTCGCAAACTCGTGCATGCTCAATGACCCAGTCCCCAACGTCATACCCATGAGGTGACTCATTCTGATATTGTTGAATTTGCATGTGACAGGCGCTAATACAACCGTGGCCTAGGTGCTTTCCCCATTTTCTTGTCGCGGTTGAGAGGTCAGTGGTTCAACGATTTTCGCTCGCTTTGAATAAATCTCTGTCCGTGAGGATCAGAGGTGATTCAACAACGTGAACTTAACCAAGCAACATGGGCTGAAGTTCAAGCTAGTTTGGTTGATAGAGGTAGATGACATCGGCAGTGGATGATGCCCGCCCGCCGCCTTTCCAAGATTACCAGCCTAGCGGAGCAGTGAGCTTATCTCTTATCTAAAGAGCCTTGATCCGTCTTTGTACTTCCAAGTTGAAGCATGAAATTTCTCCCAAGAAGAGACTTGTTTGAAAGTGTTGAGAAAGTCATTGATAGTTGCCGCGACCTGTGCCTCTCTATGACAATCTGAATCCCCGAATTTGATCCACTTCGCCATCCCTCCTCGCGTCTCTCCGCGACTCCATACAAACCGGCCGAAGCCGAAGACTTTGTTAGGTTTAGCGTGGTGCGGGACCACACCTCACCGCCTTTCATCTTCTCTCATTTTTTTTCTGCCCGCTGCCAATTTTGTTCTTTCCTCCCCTCCCACCAACTGCATTTGCAGGCTGGTTGGGAGCTTACGTCAAAATGAAATACGTTCTGGTTTCTGGCGGTGAGTTTGAGGGTTCTAGTTGGATCATGTCAGTTCGAATTGTGATGCTGATTGGGATGGTTGTCGCTCAGGTGTCATTTCCGGTGTTGGCAAGGGCATTATTGCCTCGAGCACCGGATTGCTCCTCAAATCTGCCGGTCTCACTGTTACCAGCATCAAGGTCAGTGCGGCAGCTTACAATGGCACTCTCGTTCTTTTTAGTGGTCCCATCCGGCCTCTCCAATTGCTCACCCTGGTCTGACACCGGCTACAGTGCGATCCTTACATCAACATCGATGCTGGTACCATGTCGCCAATCGAGTCAGTAATCGCGTGCCCCGGGTGCCCAAGAGAAGCCGACATACTGACAAATCAGACATGGAGAGGTCTATGTGACGGATGATGGTGGTGAGATGGACTTGGATCTCGGCAACTACGAGCGGTATCTCTTGACTACGCTTACCCGTGATCACAACATCACCGTGAGTCATATCCGTATGGTTCCCTGAGGCGTGTTGCACATCCTCGCTCACACTCCAACTCGACATGATAGACTGGCAAGATCTACCAGCAAGTTATCGAGCGCGAGCGCGTTGGCCGCTATCTCGGTAAGACCGTTCAGGTCGTCCCACATATCACGAACGCCATTCAAGATTGGATCGAGCGTGTGGCCAAAATTCCCGTTGATGAATCCGGGAGGGAACCCGATGTGTGCATCATCGAGCTGGGTGGTACCGTCGGTGACATTGAGAGCGCGCCATTTATTCACGCCATCAGCCAGCTCCAGCGCCGAGCTGGCAAGCACAACTTTGCTCAGATCCACGTATCCTACGTCCCTGTGATCCACGACGAGCAAAAGACAAAACCTACACAGAGAGCAATCAGCGATGTTCGCAGCGCAGGCCTGAATCCGGACCTGATTGCTTGTCGCTGCGAGCTGCCGCTGGAGGAAGGTACTGTTCAGAAGATTGCCAACATGTGCTCAATGGACACTAAGCAGGTCATTGCCGTTCACAACGTGTCGACCACTTACCACGTGCCCTTACTTCTTGAGAAACAGAAGCTGATTGGCACTTTGGGCGAACTGCTGGATCTTTCTTCCATCACGCGGAACGCTCAGACCGTCGAGCAGGGCAAACTCATGTGGAAAGACTGGGTTGACCTTGCTCGGGGTCAGGACCACTCTCACGACACCGTCTCCATTGCTCTCGTGGGCAAATATACTGCTCTCAAGGACGCTTATATTAGTGTGTCCAAGGCCCTTGAGCACGCTGCTATGTACTGCCACAAGAAACTCGATTTGATCTGGGTTGATGCTGGCCATCTGGAAGAGGAGGCATCTGAGACCAACCCGGCCGAGTTCCATAAGGCTTGGCATGCAGTGTGCACTGCCGACGGCTTGTTGGTGCCCGGTGGATTTGGTACTCGTAACACCGCGGGTATGATCCAGGCCATCACCTGGGCTCGTACCAAGAAGCGTCCCTTCCTAGGTGTCTGTCTCGGAATGCAGCTTGCTGTTCTTGAGTATGCTCGCAATGTCATGGGTGTTGAAGACTGTGGCAGCGAGGAGCTCCACCCGACATCCAAGAACCATGCTATTGTCTATATGCCCGAGGTATGTATCGACCTCCGTTTCTACTTACCAAAAAAATGCGTGTGCTAATAGGTTTTCAAAGGTTGACAAGGACAAGATGGGTGGTACCATGCGCCTCGGAAAGCATGCCTCTATCTTCCAGTCCGGTACTGAGTGGTCACGCCTTCGCGCCCTTTATGGTGCCGACGTCTCTCAAATCTCCGAACGCCACCGTCACCGATATGAAGTGAATCCAGAAATGGCTGATGATATCGAGAAGGCCGGCCTGAGCTTCGTGGGCAAGGATAGCACGGGTCAGCGCATGGAGATTGTTGAGATCAAGGACCACCCTTGGTTCGTCGGTGTGCAGTTCCACCCTGAGTATCTCAGCCGAGTGTTGGCCCCCAGCAGAACTTTCCTTGGTTTCTTTGCTGCTGCCGCTGGCTGCTTGGAGGAAGCAACTGCGGCCCTCAACAAGGGACTGCGCAGCATTCCCACTCAACAATGAAGCGAGATCTGAAGACATTGGCGTTGGGAGGACAGAAAGGGATGGAAAACGAGGGTTTCTCACCCACTAGAATTCATTTTTAGGGTGGGAGTTGGGTCAAATTAACGTTACAAAGTGTTTGCATGACACTCAAATATAGATGATAAACCCCATGGTAATACGGCCATGATGCACAATATAAGCAAATAATTTGTCAATAGCGTTCGGTTCCATGTAGAGGAAAGTTCTCCCTCTAGGTTGAAATTTATCCCGTTGCAAAGCCCGGCCACTGCAATAGATTTGAATACCAATATGAGTGTGAACAAGAATATGAGAATTAAAGTATTCATTCCGTATCTTCACGTTATCTCGTAGATATCGTCAGTCATGATACATCTCTACTATTGTCATGTCATAAGAGGAACCGCACAGCTCAAGCATGCAACCCACCATCCACCCCCACATCCTCCTTTTCATACAATCTCTCGGGCTCAACATCCCGTCGCAGCAAATACCTGTTCACAAAATAAGGGATCTGCCTCAACCCATACGCAGCATGAAACCTTGTCGAGACGGAAAAAACCTGATCCAACTCCTCCAACGTCTTCCCCTTCGTCTCCGGCACAAACAACAATATCAAGACCCAGCCCACAAGACACCAACCCGCATACCACGCAAATCCGCCCTGTGCCGTAAACGCATTCCGCAAAGAAGGCCACGTCACGCCGAGCACGAAGTTGAAAAACCACGTTGTGGCCGTGGCGAGCGCCATCCCGTACGAGCGCACGTATAGCGGGTATGCCTCGGCGGAATATGTGAATGGGACGGGACCTTCGCCGGGCGAGTAGACGATGCCGAAGATGTAGATGCCGAGGGCGATGCAGCCGGTGCGAGCGGCGTGGTGGGTCTCGGGGATCCAGAAGCTGAAGCCCGTGAAGAACATTGCGAGGGACATTAGGGGGAAGGTGGTGAGGAGGAGGTTGCGGCGGCCGAAGGAGTCGATGGTGAATATGGCGGGGATGGCGAAGAGCCAGTTGATGACGCCCCAGCCGAGAGAGGCGGCGAGGGCGGAGGATGGGGCAAAGTTGGCTTCCTGGGGGTATACATTGTTAGTACGATGCAAAGACTCTTTTTAGTTGGGGGTGAGATATCGCGGATGAGATTTGCACGGGATGCAATGGGGGCTCTCTTGTGTGTTCGGATTGATTCTCAGTAGGAGAGCTCACAAGAAAAATTTCGGAGGAGTAGTATGCAATCACATTGACACCGCAAAACTGTTGGTTTGGTGTGTTAGGTGGTTATTCTCGAATCGCGAACACACTCTTGATGACGGTATGACTTACTTGCTGCATGAACATGACAATCGTCGAAGCCACCATTGCACGTCGATTCCTGGGCACTGCTACCAATTCCAGAAGCTTGTTTTGCCCGAGCTTCATACCAGTTTCTGCTTCCAACAGTGTGTGCATGTAATACAGATCGCGCGCGGCCTGGACTTTGTGGAATCGCAGAGTACAAAGGCTTTGATATGCTCTATAGTACTGCTTCTGACTCATGTACCAACGTGGCGACTCTGGACAAAAGAATACAAAGCAGCAGACCACCAGCGCCGGCAACATAGCCGACGCCATCATGAGTCGCCAATTCAGACCTGAGCTACCCCCCACTTCATAGAAAATCAGATCGGCAGCGTATCCCAGCATGATTCCGAATGCCGTGGAGACCTGCCATTGCATCACGACCGCACCACGAATGGCCGGCGGCGCACACTCTGCCGAGTACACTGGTACCGTTGACGATTTTGGCCCAATGCCAAAGCCCAGAGCAAAGCGCGCTGCGAACATGGCCCAATAGGTCGAGACAAAGCCCTGCCAGAGACAGGTAATTGCACTGAAGCAGCACGTCAAAAATATCGTACCCCGGCGGCCAAACCAATGATTGAATGGTACTGTCAACCAGCAGCCGATTACTGCGCAGCAAAGATATGGAGCCGAATTGATGAGTCCCACCAGCCAAGTATCTCGGTATGAGTCTCCCTCAATTCCAAGCGAGTATTTGTAGAAGATCTGTGCGCCGTTGACGACAGTCTCATCCATGCCCTGTACCGCAGCGCTCAGCGAACAGAGCGCAATCACAGCATACATTGTCCATGGCTGTGACCAGCGATGCTCGAATTCTCGCTGCAGGATCTCTTTCTCCGAGCTGGTCAGGCCAACGACGGTTGCATAGCGATCGGGAGATTGAGCCAGAACGGCACCAATCTCAAA
Source organism: Penicillium ucsense (assembly GCA_014839625.1). Taxonomy (NCBI): domain Eukaryota; kingdom Fungi; phylum Ascomycota; class Eurotiomycetes; order Eurotiales; family Aspergillaceae; genus Penicillium; species Penicillium ucsense. Next base: position 101,875 of record WIWV01000042.1, read on the forward strand.
GGCACGGACATCATCCTCGTCGCCAATCTCATGGGTAAGCGCGAAATTGCGCCCTTGTTTGCGGAGTTGAGCGTGACTGAATCCTGCGAGGGGATTGAAGAGTTTGGCGTTGATGTTGCGACGAGCACGGTCGGCTGCTGTCAGGAAAGGGCGCTGAAGAGCCGGCTTCTCAGCCTTGTTGCGTGGTCGCGTGTTGATATTCTCGTCTTGCTCGAAAGCACCCGTGTCTAGTTTGTCGGTTGCGGCGGATATAGACATTGTGGGTCGAGCCCGGGTGAGCCGGTGTTCGATGGCATAGAAGGCTGGCCGAGAGATGTATTTTCTTTTTTGCTGAGAAGGCCGAGCAGAACAAGAGCAAAGCAGAGAAAGGAGAAAGACAGAGCTCTGCGCTGTCCAGGAGGGATTTACCAGTATTAAAGCTCTGGGAGCATGTCGCGGCTCTCCCCAAAGTAATGCTGCCCAGCGCACGCCCACCTATGACCGGGGCATTAAATGGGCGGTGCATCGAGTTTGCTCATCTTGCGGTGGGTAAGATGCACGGTACGTCACATTGCACCCGCGTACGCCTCTTTGGCTAATTCTCCATCATTGAGATCCCCATCAGGAGGCTAGTATATCGAAAATCCAGGGTCTGGGGTCGATAGCCCGGGGTAACCACGACATGCAGGGCTGAGTCCTTCAAGACCACCGAATGGACTTTCCACATCCAAAACCCATTGGGTGGAGGTTTAGACCACGCGAGTTGCCCGAGTCTGCAGACTTTCGAGTGTCCGCAACGCGGGAAGTATGCTCAGCAAAAGAGAGCTGTCGATCAGCGCCCGTTGCCCTAGAGCGAAAACATCCGATAGAGCCATGTTCCCGTTTGGGAATAGCGATCAGCTCAGCAAAAGGCTGAGTGGCTGGAAGTGCGGTGACGGGGCCAACCTCGATGCAAGGCGCAGCCGCCTTTTTGGAATTTGTGTTGTGGAGGTTGTGTTGAAGGAGGTCAATGTTAGACGGCCTCGCCGGATACATAAGCTCCTCGACCCATGAAGAACAGGACTTGCTTTGAATCACAGTGAGCCAAGAGCCCAGAAATTGCCCGATGGCTGTCGCTGTACGGAGGTTGGTTCCCTTGCCAGATGTGGGCAGTTCAGTGAGATGGACTTGACCTTGCGATCGGACCTCTTGGCACTGCATCGGGCAAAGATGAGGCTTTGCTACTAAACCGTACGCTCAAGATAGAGCAGTTGCAGGTTTGAAGACGTGTGGGGGCTAAATATGTTGATCGATGTCAATGAAGGTAGATGAAGGTTGACGACGGAACCCCACATGCAGACGGCGGAATCAGGTGCACACCTGTGGCCCCATTCTTGTCGTGAGCCTCTCGAACCCTATCTGCTATCGACCTGTCCGCCCAGGCTACGACAAGATGCGAAAAGGTGTGAAAATAACTTATCTAGTGATGCGGGACAGCAGTGTGAAGGCAACTTATGTTTCTCTATGGTGACTTGATGGCATCTAACATGTCGAGCCAAAGAGAGGTCGCCTACAGAGAACGGAGTAGGTACCTTAGTACTCAGGTACCTGTGGTGGTTAGTACTCTGGGCTTGGCTTCCACGACAGCCAGGGCTCAACAGGTATATTCCATTGTATTCACTTCCCGAGTACCCTGGCGTAGGAACAAGGCCATGTTTGATGTCAGACCTGGCAAACGACCAATTTCTACCAGTAATTATTTCACAGATAAGTCGTCAAGTCGAAGTAAAGATCGATGGAAGTGAAAATGACAAGACCAGTTGGACCAAGTCTAGCGCAGCCGCAAGCTTCCATCACCTGATATAAGGCCTGTATTTTGAACTTGCAGAAGCGTCCGCGCCAATCTTTCCGTGGTCGTTGAAGAGCGCGAGCCGATCGATATTTGTGACGAGGCGCTGGTTGACTCGGGAACTGGAACAAGTGCAGCGAGCCGCCTACACTAAAACCCTTAAGGCTATGCTATGATATGATCCTTCAACCTATAGCCGTGCAATAATATTTGACAAGGAATATTTGTCATCATATATGCGCTGGAGATTGGCAACAAACTGCTTTACTCCGCCGAGTTCTCATGAGTCGCTTCTAGAGATTTAGCTGGGCTGGTCCTTAAAGACAGGTATCACTTCCTCGCAGATAGATCTGTTACTTCGCTGAGAAGGACAGTCCTCCAGCAGAGTCGTGGCACAAAATCAAGTCCATGTCGGATAATACACCCGACGAACCGCCGTCCACCGCGGCTCCGCACTCAGTGGAGAAGGTCTCGGCCCGCCCCCGGTCTGTATGTCGGCTGGTGTTACTTTCAACGGTAACTGGTGACTAGTTACTACTGGGACTGTAACTACCCTGCAGTCTATACTTGCACTGCAGGTGTATAACTGGGTACTCGGCAACTGCCACCCGTTGGTTCCTCAGCTACGAGTCGTTCATGGAAAGTTGTACATCATTACCAGCGAATGAGATGACTGTCGAGTGCGTTCTGGGGGAAACCTGCCGCTCATTTCCGAGTGAATTGCGGGGATGGACATGACGCGGGGAAGGTTGTGCTATGGATACGTACCCATTATATTGTCTGAAAAATAGATAAAGCCTCGCTCGGGCAACACTCCTGGGATCTCTAAACTTCTGAACGCGGAACAGTACTGAAGTTGTTGAGAGACAGACGCCTAAGCTCTTATCTGAAGTCTTGACGAGGAATCACCCCCGTCTCATTCAACTCTTTTCTGCCCTACACTCACGTATCCGTCTTCCTCCATCACACTCCTCTTCACCATTTACATACACACAACATGCTGGGTAAAATCGCCCTCGAAGAAGCCTTCGCCCTCCCGCGATTCCAAGAAAAGACCCGTTGGTGGGCGGGCCTGTTCGCAACAGATGTCGAAAAACACGTCGCCGAGATCACGGACGTGGATTCCATCCGCCTGAACTTTGCTGAAAAGCATGGCGTTGGCCTGCAGATTCTCAGCTACACGGCGCCCGGTGTCCAGGATATCTGGGATCCTGTTGATGCGCAGAAACTAGCCGTGGAAATCAATGACTATATTGCGGAAAAAGTCAAGGCGCATCCGGATCGATTTGCGGCTTTTGCGTGAGTTTGAACTTTTCCCCACAGCTTGAGTTACTTCAATGGATGTTGTGGGTTGGTGAGATCGCTGGAGGATCCATACAACAGTAACACTTGCATTACCACTCTTCAAGACGACGATCAATTGAATGCTTACTCTCCTCCTCCGCCATAGTACACTATCCATGCACGACCCGCAAGAAGCAGCAGACGAACTTCGTCGCTGCGTCAAGCAATATGGCTTCCTCGGAGCTCTCGTCAACGACACACAGCGCGCTGGCTCCGACGGCGATGACATGATCTTCTACGACAACGAAAAGTGGGACATCTTCTGGCAGACCTGCACCGAACTCGACGTGCCGCTGTACCTGCACCCACGCAACCCCACGGGCACAATCTACGACAAGCTCTGGGCAGACAGGAAGTGGCTCGTCGGACCACCTCTCTCTTTCGCGCACGGCGTCTCTCTGCACACGCTAGGCATGGTGACCAACGGCGTGTTTGATCGTCATCCCAAGCTGCAGATTATTATCGGCCACTTGGGTGAGCACATCCCCTTTGATATGTGGCGCATCAATCATTGGTTTGAGGACCGGAAAAAGCTGCTCGGTCTGAGGGAGACGTGCAAGAAGACGATTCGGCAGTACTTTGCGGAGAATATCTGGATTACGACGTCGGGGCACTTTAGCACGACGACGTTGAACTTCTGTATGGCGGAGGTTGGGGCGGATCGGATTCTGTTCAGTATTGATTATCCGTTCGAGACGTTTGAGGATGCTTGTGACTGGTTTGACAAGATGGAGATTTCGGACACGGATCGGTTGAAGATTGGAAGGGAGAACGCCAAGAAGCTGTTCAAGCTCGGGGCTTACAAGGATAGCACGGCTTAATTGATGCATCTGAGGTGCTGAAAGGCACCGCGTGTTGCGCGTGTTGCCCAGAAGACTGCTTGCCTTGAGGAGGTTTGATATAGTACCGCAAGAACCTAGTGTTTTATACCCTCAGAGAGAAGAAGAGAAGTATTTTTGGCGCCTGAGTTGCAAGATAAACTCCAACTCAGTAATCATAATGACCAAAACAGTCGAGTAAGAGGGTATTGTACATTATCAATATTCAAGTCAAGCAGGTACTGCGCTTTGTAAAGTGAAACCCATATCCAAATCAAGTGTTCATTATTCGTAAGACATTGCAACTTCGTAACTTCGTAGAAATCGTCAACGGGGAGACAGACAGAGAGATGTTGAAGATCTACTTCGTCTCGTCCTTGTCCTCCTCCTCTGGCCCCTGCAAAGGCTCACCACTCAACAAGAAGCTGACGATCTCCGGGGGAACGGCCATCTCAGTCATCGTAAAGACCGGCGTGAGATACACAAGACGAATATGCTCCAGTTGATCCGTGTAAGCCGCGTAATTCCTCACATTTCGCATGAGGATCTCCCAGACGTCGTGCACGTGGCTGATCAGCTGCAGACAATCGGGCTCGATCCGGTTGTCCTGTAGGATCTTGCGGTTGCTGAGGTGCAGGAACCGCTCGTGCACCCACTCGTCGAACAGGTCCAGGTACAAGGAGAGCAACTGCTGCTCCAGAACCTTGGGCTTCCGGAGATGACTGGTGATAGATAAGTAAGACGTGTTAGCACTCGATCTACATTACTTCTCGTGCGGGTCTTCTCGAATTGGTGGGGGTGGGAACTCACGCAGACGCTACCCTCGACATCTGTCGGAACTTGTAGATAGCCGGAACGTTCTCAGCCGAGAGGAAGTGAAAGGCGCCAAAGACGTTCTCGGCCGTGGCCACCAGCCCACCCAGCATCTCGTCCATCCAGCGCAAGTATCGCAGGACCACCTCGACGATCTCCGCAGCGGCAGCTACATCGGCCATTCCCAGGAACTCTTCACTGCGTTCGTATAAGACGTGATCGAGACGAATCACCATGTTGGTGAGTGCAATGAATCGCTCCCGGGTGCTTGAGCACATCTGAGGGTTCGAGAGGTGCTCCTTGACCCGATCGAGGGTGCGATGCTTCTTCTCGGGTTGGTTGGCTGGCGCGATGATGGCCTGGTCGATGTTCTCCCGGCGGATTTGGGCTTGCATCGCCGTCATGATGGAAGCCTGGATGTCATGATCCCACTCACGTTGCTCCTCAGAGTAACCCTCATCAAAGGATGGGAAGGGCTCAGTATCGTGTACTTGAGCGAAGCAGGCAGAGACCGAGACGGGGGTCGGGGGGACGTCGGCTGGGCTGGACATCTCTTCATCCAGAGGAGTGGTGGGTGAACTCGGTTGACCTCTCGCATCAAGGACGGTGATGACGGTGCTCTGAGAGCTCTCCGAGTCAGAGTCGATTCTCAGTTGAGTGCGAATGGCGTCCAACAAGGAGGAGGGAAGCGCGTCACCAACTTCAGCCATGGCGTAGACGAGTTCTGGATGGTGCGAAGCTGAGGAAGTTGAAAGCTTTTTGAGTTTTGTGGTACAGGTAAGATGAGTACGGAGGTAGAGAGGTGGAAGAGGTGAGAAAGTGGTGGAGGGGGAAGGAATGAATGAGAGGAGAAGAGAAGTGAGATGAATTGTTTGCTTGACTATAATAATATTGGACGTGGTGTGTCGTGCGCCAGTGGGCGGCTGGAGTGAGGTGAGAGCATCCGCCAGGGACCTCCCATCCCATCATCCACAGAGTCACGCCCAAGGCACCCATGACACATGATTTGTACCAATTCTCGAGAGTCCGGAAAGCCCATAGAGTATGTCACAGGATAAACAGATGCTTTTCCTAGAATACTTTCCGTCGAAAGGATTCGAGGCATAGTTCTGCCTTCCCCTCAACGTCCGTTCGATTAGCAACCAAAGATCAACATCGTGGAACAAAACGTTCCAGAGGATGTCAATCAAGAGTCTCGAACAGAACATTCGAGAGTTAACGAAGGTCAAGAGTTATTCTTCGCACATTGACTAATCAGCGTGTCATGGAGAGGAGCACGGCAACTTAAGTAGTGCGTGGAAAGATCTCTAAGGATGTAGAGGTAAAACTATTCGGATTTTGTGTGATCACTGGCAGAGGACTGCGGTAGAGGTGTATCTTCGTCCTCATCATCTGGTAATGGGACGTCCATAACACGTTCGCTGGTCTTGCTTAGGATTCGCTTACTCCAAGCTCGGACACCCTTGTAGACAGCCTGAGAGGATGGGTCAGCCGAAAGAACGATTCAAGTGCCTCGGCAGAGATACCACCACATACCCATAGGAAGGTGCCGACACCAACGACGATCATCAACCACCGCATTCGATCACGGCCCGAGCTTCGTCCTCCTCCGGTAGCCATGCGTAGATTCCAGGGCGACATCAACAGCATGGCCCGGCAGAATGACAGCAACCCTAGCGATGCGAGCCCTTTGACAAAATGTGCCAGCCACGATGAGCGCGATGTGTCAAAGTCATCCACATCCAGTGGAAGGTCGTCTAATTCAACAAGGAAAAATTCGATGATGGGGTCAGCAACAAAACCAAGGAGAAACATTGTAAAAAGCAAGATGCCGATGGTGAGTAGAATTTGCGTGCCCGGGCTACTGATCCATCGAGCCCAGGTCAATCGTTCCAGACGATATTGAAACCCGCAGGTTGGACATTGCCAGTAATTTCGACGGCCATATCTGGGGTCCGCGTGCCGCCATGTCTGCAGGCATCCTTCGTGTACATATCGCGAGGATCCTTTGCATTTGCACGGACGAAGCAGTCGACCTAGTTCTGGATCGGATGACTCGTAGACCACTCGAGGCCTGTGAAGAAAATCGGACGGCTGTACGGTAGGCAGAACCATATCTAGACAGATGCGACAGGTTCGCGGAGGATAGTATCTCTGTTGACTTTCTGGTGCGGGCTGTTCCTCAGACCCAAGATCTGGAAGATCCGACCCATCACTCCGAGACTGCATGGATACTGAAACTCAATGAAACCATTCTATGATCCCGCAAAGAATTGTCCTTGGATAGTGGAGGGGGTTGCGATCAGACGAAAATTGAGAGGTGGACGAAGCGGAAAGGAAAGCTCAGGATTTATACTTGCCGCTAGTCCCCATTGGACTCACCGCCCAAGGCATGGGCCAGCAACCGTAGCTGATGGCCGAAGCTCGACCGCGTCAAACGTCACCCGCCTTCTGCCTGCCAGCTCCCAATTCATCCTTTTGGTCACCGAGTTGTCCTTCTTGCCAGCTTTCTTAGACTCAGAACGACTGTTGGGCAATCCACTAAGGTCACACAATGGCGGATCGCTACTCTTTCTCCCTCACCACATTCTCTCCCAGGTACGAAGCAGCTTGTTGACCCGGGAAGATGGACTTGTCCCGTTTCTGATCAAGCTAACCCATCATTGTCTGGCAGTGGAAAGCTGGTGCAGATTGGTAAGCATATTGATGGAGCGACGATGCCCAATATTATATGAGCCAGAGTCTGCGTACTGATCAGAGACGTTTTCAGAATATGCCCTAAATGCTGTTAACCAGGGTGTCACCGCTCTCGGTATCAAAGGTGAGCAACAAGATGGTGGAAACTTGTGAAGTGGTAGCTTTCAAGTCTACGTTTTCACAGGATACTGAAGACTGTGCTGCATTGAAGTAGCCCGCTGACCATGAACCTCATCAGCAACCAATGGAATTGTCCTCGCTACCGAAAAGAAATCCTCCTCCCCGCTGATTGACCCTCCCTCGCTCTCCAAAATCTCTCTGATCACTCCCGATATTGGTATGGTCTACGCCGGCATGGGGCCTGACTATCGCGTGCTTGTGGACAAGGCTCGTAAGGTCTCCCACACGGGATACAAGCGCATCTACAATGAATACCCCCCCACACGGATATTGGTGCAAGATGTCGCCCGGGTCGTTCAGGAAGCAACGCAGTCTGGAGGTGTCCGTCCATATGGTGTCAGTTTGCTGGTTGCTGGCTGGGATGAGGGTATCGAGCCTGAGGCGGCAGACATGATGAAGAAGGATTCTGAATCTGACAAGCCTACGGGCAAGACGGGCGGCATCCACAAGGGCGGACCTAGCCTCTACCAGGTTGATCCCAGCGGCAGTTATTACCCGTGGAAGGCGACAGCGATTGGCAAGCACGCGACTAGCGCCAAGACCTTCCTGGAGAAGCGATACACCGAGGGCTTGGAATTGGAGGATGCGATTCACATCGCGCTCTTGACGCTGAAGGAGACCATCGAAGGAGAAATGAACGGGGATACGATAGAGATTGGTAAGTTTGGTGACTTGTTTGTGCCATTGCTCGTATTCTTTACTGACCCCGGTGTGTTTTTCTCTTTTGCAGGTATCGTTGGACCCCCTGCGGATCATCTGTTGGGCTTCGAGGGTGTCGAGGGTGCTCAAGGTCCCCGATTCCGCAAGTTGACCAAGGAGCAGATCGAGGACTACTTGACCAACTTATAGAGAGCCAAACAGAGCGAGAGCTCGTCTGAGCCATTGTAGGACTTAGACATGAATGACAAACTCTTATTGTGGATCACACCTGACAAGCTTGGGAGCTCGACGCCTTGGAGCGGTGTAGTGTACACTGCACACCGGACTGCTAGCATGAATTCGCGATTTGATTGTAGACATTGTCAGCACCAGCGCAGGGCGGGAAGATGCGTAGTCACGCTCTCTGCAGTATTTTTCATTGCAACCGAATCTTAATTCTGACCGGAGTCTCGAGCACCCTGTGATGCTCCTAGCGCGAGACTCCCACCCTCTCTCTCTTCATCGAGACCGTCGGTAACGGGCCCCCTCGGACTTCCAGTCTGTGCTCATGTACTGAGACAGTCGAGAGTCCGGGCCTCCGAAGCTTACGCTTACGCTGGTATGCGCCTATTCTCATTGACCAGGTGGTCTGTGTTTTGTGTTTTGTCTCCTGTCATCTACAGCTCCGTGTATATCTCCAACCAAGCGATTGTTCACCCCCGTTGAGAAGTCGTTTGCGCTTGGACCCGATTTGGCTTTGTAGACCTCTTTTCACGGGCCTTCAGACTACTATACTTGATCCTGAGAGCTTTCCTCGGTCTTGACTTGACTTGCCGGTTCCAGCCCCTAATCTACGAACGCCCTGGGCTCGGGAGTCATTGTGGCTAACACATTCTGACTATTCTCTTCCAAGTTCCCAGTCCCATGAACCTTATTACCACCATCCGGCGTCCCATTCTGTACTATTTGGTCAGCGCGCGGACAAACTGAGTGCATTCACTTATAACCCCGTCTCATCTCTTCCTGATTATCCATTCAAAGACCATCTCATTCCGCAGTGATACCCGACCGACATCGGATGCGAGTCGTAAGTGTAGAGACCTCCAGTATGATCTCCGCTGACACGGTAGCCAGCGAGCCGCTAAATTGAAACTATCGAACAATGGCGTCCACCATTGCCGATCATCCCCAGGATCCTCTCCAAGGGACCACAGTCACCACACTACTATTGAGGGAAAGGACAGAATAGCCCGTGCACGTAGATCTCGCATATGCAATTCGGGCCTTTCTTCCAAAGTATAACCGGTGACAGACTGTCCTTGCGAAGAATGAGGGGTGAGAAATCCCCTTTGTGGAACTAAAAACGTCAAGTCTCGTCAACGATCGGCATTCGGCAATCTTTGACAGCAACTCGTTTGTCCATGTTGAGCGCTAGATAATAGATAACTTGATACTAGATTCTACTTGTCTGTCGATCTCACTTGCGGGATAGTTGGCACTGGGTATTGCCAGTGTCAGAGGTGCTTAGTCTGGACCTGATATCGTCGGACACTCGGTACATCTTTCTTACTCGTTTGCGCGTGGCAAGGGGGCTTGTTTTGGAATTTGGCATGTGCTTGCCAGGTCGGCAGGATTTAATTATCGTCGAGATCGGACTGCTCAGTGCTGCACTCTTTTCTATTCATAAATCTCACGGGCGTCGGTCCTCAATCGAAACATCATATCTCCTTTCACGTCACCTCCGTTCATTCAACTTCGAGGGTCGTCAGTCAGCTGTTCCCATGCTGGCAGCCCGTTCTCCTTCTCTCCCTGTGTCAATCGGCTAGACTGGAAGTTTACACCTTCACATTCTTAGTGACATTTCTTGCTGAGCTTACCTCACGAACCATTTCGAAGAGGAGAAGCTCCCTCCTCCCCTCTCGAGTCGCCTCTAAACACCCAACACCCATCGGGCCACTCCCAGTGCGGCAAAAGACTGAAGATAGCTACCGAGGATTGGCTCCCTGTGCAACGCAACGCTTCAAGCAGTCGACATTGCGATCCCAACTTGGACGATTGCTTCCTGCCCAGGACCAGGACATACCGTTCCAAGGGCCCTTATTTTTTAAAGCCCAGCTCGACACCTCCCGTGGGCTCTCGTCACTCCTCTTGTTGACCGCATCCTTCCTCTGCTGCACCACGCTCTTCGTATTTTCCCTTCATGCCTCGTCGACACATACGATCGGCCTTTTGCTCTCTGTGTCCTTTCTTCCCTCAAGACATGTGGGCGTACCAAACTGGGTGAAGCTTTGGCTCTCGCAGTCTTTGCCTTACCTGTGTTGTGCTTGGTGAAGCAGCAGGTTTCGAGGCTACCCTACATCACGAAAGCTGATCCCTTCGAGGTCCGTCTTCTCCTAATCGATACCTATCTGGTCTACCCACGGGGTCATTTTCGCGCCCACTCTTGCTCAACGCCGTTTGTGACCGTCCTTGTCAACTGCCATGTCCGATCCGCCTCGAGATCTGCTCGATGGCATATCCGGCGCCCTGGCCTCAGAAGGCGACGTCTTCCAAATGATTCTAATCACATTCATCGGACTATCGTGCTACAACATCGGCGAGCTCGTCGTCCTGGTACTATCCACGTTCCGACGGTGGCGCGGCCTCTATTTCTGGTCTCTCCTGACATCAGGCTGCCTGGGCGTGATCCCCTACTCGATCGGGTTTCTCATGAAATTCTTCACCCCTACCGATTCCATTCTCAGCGTCACCATTCTCACCATCGGATGGTGGACCATGGTCACGGGGCAATCGGTCGTGTTGTACTCGCGTCTGCATCTCGTGCTACGAGACGAGAAAATCCTCCGCCGCGTGCTGTACTTGATCGTGGCCAATGTTTTCCTGCTGCATATCCCCACAACGATACTGACGTTCGGTGCGAATATCGTGCATTCGGGCGCCACGCCCTGGGTCGACGGGTACAACGTAATGGAGAAGATCCAGTTGACGGGCTTCACGATCCAGGAATCTCTCCTGGGAACTCTGTATGTGATCGAAGCCGTCAAGTTACTCCGTCTGGGCGCGGACGTGACGGCGCGTCCGCACGCGCGATCAATCATGTACCAGTTGATTGGGATCAATTGTGCGATTATCGCCATGGATCTCATGTTGTTGGTGCTGGAGTATGCGAACTTCTACGCGGTGCAGATCACGCTGAAGGGGTTCGTGTACTCGCTCAAGTTGAAGTTGGAATTTGCGGTGCTGGGCCGCTTGGTGGATTTGATTCAGGGCTCGAGGCAGCCTCTCTCTCTTGTCCTTGCTGATACGCTACCTTTGTGTTTGATGCAGACTGCGTCTGCGAGTCCTAGTCGGGGTGCGGGTGATTCATCGTGTAGACCCGAGTCGAAAGAGACCATGTCCACTACGGATGGAGCGAGAATCGTAGAGGGACGGGCCATTGTGGAGATTGGCGCGGGGATTTCATGACTGTGACTATGTTGCAACATTTTGATCTTAATATGTAATGAGACACCCACTTCTAATTATAACTTTAGGTATTTCATCAGGCTCCGTAGATGGTGGATCTCCAGGGATCTCCTTCATTCATCGTCTAGTGATGTATCGTTCAACCACTCAAACTCCTCTTCTGAGTCTTCATCTTGGCTATCTGCCACTTCATTATCGGCTTTGCGCTTGCGAGTTGGAGTCGGCGCAGTATGATCTGGACTTGAAGGCTCATCAACCGCCTCAAGGCCACCCTAGTCAAGTGTTAGAGCCAGTATAGTAAACCCCAAATTAGAGGACGAGAGCGCGCGAGAGAGAGAAAACAACACAAAGCCAAGCCTTCTCCTATCCTTCGAAGAGGAAAAGATCCCCTCGACAAAGAACAAGCCTCCGGAGCACTTACATCACAAACTCGAAAGGGCACAATCAACTCCGCCAACCTCACAGCCATCATCCTCCCCGCTCTCTTCGTCACTTCCGCAAACCGCAGATCCGGCAAATCCCGATACAACACAATCCGCGTCTGCACATTCGTTTCCCACGTCCCGCCCGCCACCACAGGATGCAGCGTTGCGCGCGGCTGACCCTTGATCTTCGTATGGGTCTGATTGAGCGCCAGCACGGCGATATTCCGCGCGGCGAGTCTGGTCAGATGCGTGGCGATATCACCGATGACGTTCCATTTCCGGTTCAGGAGCCACTGCAGCTGGGGCTTGTCGGGGATTTTGCCCTGGGCAAGACGGTCTTTGAGTTCGGAGGCGCTGAGGAAGTAGGCTGGGAAGAGGGAGGAGATGGAGTCGATGATGAGGAGGGTGGTTTCGGGAGGGGGAAACTCCTTGGGTGGTCGGATGAGAAGGGCTAGTAAGTGTGGGAGGGTGGGTGCGCGGAAGTAGATGAGGTTATTGAGATGGGGGGTTATGGACTCGAGGCGAGATGTGGCGAGTGGTGAGCCCGTGTCTAGATAGGATCCGAGTCAATTGTCTTCTTTTTCTTTTTCTTTTTGCAGACTTTGGATCGGTATATAGAACTCGGTTTTGGACTGGAAACCCCCGGGATGATAGGAAGTAAGAATTACCCACCGACCCAGACGACTTTTCCGCCGTCGCGCAGAGCTTGAGATGCAGCGCTCAGTCTAGTGTAGCAGGTCAGTCAATGAGAAATGAATCGGTGTTGATCGAATTGTCCGCCTGAATGACGGAAAACAAACTCACGCAAAGGACGTTTTGCCTGCCCCCGGTGGACCAAACACCTCGGTAACATGGCCGCGAACAATTCCACCTGAGCGCCGGGGCTCGTCCATGGAAAAATCATCTAGCGCCTCGTTCAGACGCGGAAGTCCAGTACTGATAGATTCTCTAACCGCAGCAGAAGCGTTGAGAGACTGCGAGGCCGAGATGGAGATAACCGGTACTGTGAGCGTTGCTTAGTTCAGATGAATATCAATCACAGACAGGGATTACCGGTCGTTTCGGACCGTGCTGGATATCGATATAATCTCGCAGCCAGGTAGTACTTAGTACTTACGCGTATCAAGACCATCCAGGCCGAGTAAGTCCTTATTGATGCTCATTGCCGGCGCATCGATGTGGTGGAGTGACGCGACGAGGATAGCATGTTCCGCTGGTCACTGCTCAGTATCAACTTCTTGTAGACGGCTTAGCTGAGAGCAAGTCGAGTTCCATGTCAGGCTTGAACGCTCGTCCCGAATGCCTTTTAGATGTCGTCACGACTACCGAGTACTCAGTACACACCGTGACACTACACAATCACATACAGTTCCAAGTCCACGGACTTGAATGATTACGTTGCTGGCGAAGCCACTGCAGGCTCAGCTGCGCCCGAGGGTGGGCCACGGGCCGATCTCATCTCACCGATTCAGCGCGCTCTCACGTGCTTGCCTGGGCTTGGCAGGCACCGACTGACTTAGAACCTACCACTACCTAAGTGAGTACCTAACTATATCCTATTTCAAAGCTCTTGCGTGCCGTGCGTTATTCGAGAAGAATTTCGGCTATCTCGTCCATAGTCTTCTCCCTCGGTCAAACTTCAGAGTTTGTCAGGTTTTTGGCCACGAACCGCTGTCTCTGCTCAATCCACCAAAATCACCGCAACATCAGACGAACTGTTCTTGTCACGTTTCAAAACACTCCGTGCCATGTTCACTCGAACGTGTCCGACGTCTACTTTCTAGGAATTGTCGCATCCTCGCATGGACGATAAAAAGATCCTCCTCAACGAGCTTGGATTGAAGAGATGAACTCATCGGTCGGGGCATTCGGTGTGGTCATAGGGTGGGTCCTCGGGTCCTCACTGTACCCCAAATTGGAGGCGAGGAAAATCCCCCCAGCTTGGCTAGAACATCGCTCCGGCGCTGGGGGTATGTAATATGTATATGCATGGCCCCGTGACCTGAAGATATACAGATTACAGAGAAAGAAAAAGATAATTTGTGACCAAGCTCCCTTTTCAGGATGTGGGCCTGGATCGAGGATCAAGTCAATGGAGATTCACTCGTCAAAGCCTCACCACTATTTGTCGGCTTTGCGCTCCTCTCCAGCGCGATACTAGCCATAGTTCCCTTGTTGACGCTCGCCAAGTCCATATCTCGCTCACGTGCACTACGACAATCACCACCTGGATGCAAACGTCTTGGTCTGCCCTTCAACCAAAGCCATCTCTCGGATGAGTTTGACAGAAAGTATGCCCAGGGCACGTCGCCCGATTCCAAAGACGAAGATGGTCTTCCGTCCTGGCGCGTCAAAGCTCTGTTCACCTACCCGATCAAATCCTGCCGTGGCATTGAGCTTGAACACGCCGACGTCGTGAGCACCGGACTGCAATATGATCGACAGTTTGCCTTTGCGCAGCAGACCCCGAAAGGATGGGTGTGTCGAACCCTGCGCAATGCAGGGTTTGAACGGATGGCGCGGATTCATGCCGAGATCTGGATCCCCGATCCGTCATCGCCATCGTATGAGACACGACGACCTGAAATACGATCCGGAGGTGTGATGATAGTGTCTTATCCGCGTGTAACACCACCCGGTCTAGTACTCGGCACCATCATCAAGACCGGAGTCATGCTCGGCCTCGTCACGTTCCGAGAATCCTTCACGGTGCCTCTCCAGCCAGAAACACCAGCAGAAACCGACTCCCCGTCCCAACCCTCATACCCCCTCAGACCAGTCACAATCTGGAAAGACTCACCACTCGCCCACGACTATGCCATCCATCTTCCCCCTTCCCTCCACCAATACCTAGGCTTCCACCACCCCTCATCATCCCCAATCACTCTCTTCCGCGCACACTCCACGCATCCCCGCAACATCTACCGCAACGCCCCGCGCAAAGCCCAGCTGGGCTTTCAGCCCCAAACCGCCTTCGCAGACGCTTACCCCCTCCATCTCCTCACTCTAAGCAGCCACCACGACGTCGCCGCGCGCTGTGCATCGTCCCTACCCCATTTAAGTATCCGGCGCTTCCGCGCAAACATCATCATCCAGGGCCCTGGGCCCTTCGCCGAAGACCAGTGGAAAAAGGTGCGGATCGGGAACACGGACGTGTATGCTGCGTGTCGGACGATCCGGTGTCTCTTGCCGAATGTGGATCCCGACACCGGGGTCAGACATGCGAGTCAGCCGGATCGGACCTTGAAGGGGTATAGACGTGTGGATGAGGGCGATTTGACGAATGCGTGTTTGGGGTTGCAGCTTGTTCCCGGGGTGAGGGAGTGGGTCGTTAGGGTCGGTGACGAGGTGCGAGTCTTGGAGACCGGCGTGCATCGGTATATCAAGATGTTGGCGCGGGGGGAAAAGGTGGAGGGTGTATAAAAGAGAGAGATTGGGTGTGTGCTGAGGGAGAAATACCTGCATGGGTTCGATTTGATGTTACACCTTGGGCTTGTACAATCACTGGCTCGTAAGTCGAGATCGTCTTATATTTTGAGCATCACCTCGGTATACAGAGCGACGCGGGACCAATGTCTACCTGAATCAGGGCTCAAGTACGTAATGCAAAACGCCATTTAATAAATCGACTGATCATTTTCGTTTCTTTTCAACTATCAGATTCACTTGCCCATCGGGATCGCTTGCCCAATCGATTGTTCCCTCTTTTCTCCCGATCCCTCCCCGGGAGCAACCATCTGGGCCCTGACTCCATTACCATTTCCATCTCCATCTCCTGTTCCATCCGCATCCATATCCGCCGAATTCAACAACATCGCCGGAACATCGTCCGCCTCCTCAGGAATGATCAGATTCAAAATCACCCCCAGAATCGCACACACTGCAAACCCATTCTGCATCACCAAATCCACCGCATTCAACAGCCCCTCCAACGCATGATTATCCCCCTGATACGTAAACACATACCCCCACCAATTCGGCACCAGCGTGATTCCCATGCCCAGCGAGAACGACGCCGTCAGAATGAACCGGTTCCGCCGCGTAAACTCAATCGTGGAAATGATTCGGATGCCAGAGACCGCCACGCTGCTGAACAAAAACGTGGTCATGCCGCCTAGGACCGCGCTGGGGATGCTGACCAGCGCGGCGGCGAATTTCGCAAATACCCCCATGAGCACGAGGAAGAAGCAGCAGCAGAAGCCGGCGGTGCGGTTGGCGCATTTGGTCAGGGCGATCACGCCGTTGTTCTGGGCGAAGACGGACATGGGGCTGATGGTCATGAGGCCGGCGATGATGGAGGTCAGGCCGTTTCCGAGGACGCCGCCTTGGATGCGGGAGTCGAAGGTGGCGCCTTGGACGGCGAGGCGGGACACGTCGCAGGTGGCGGCGATGTCGCCGATGGATTCCATCAGGAGGACGATGTATAGGGCGAGTAATGGGAGGATGAGAGGCGGGTAGATGGAGAGGGGGAATGTGTGGACCCAGGGGAATGAAGCTACGGGGGCGGCGGTGATGCCCGATGCCTCGAAGTAGTTGCAGGCTGCGGCGACGATCGATCCCACGACGAGACCGACGACGACGGCGCAGCTTTTCAAGATTGGAGGGCCGAATCGTTCACAGAGAATGATGGTGACAAAGACGAGGAAGCCGAGTCCGATGAACTCGGGACTGCCCCAGGGGAGCGCGTGCGGGGCGCTGGCGCTGGGACACAGTGGGCGAGTCGCGGTTGATGATGCGGGCACGCAGCCGGTACCACCGGCCCAGTCTTGCATGCCGGATTGGATGAGCGAGGCGCCGATGAGGAGGACGGTGGGACCGGTGACGAGTGCTGGGAAGATGCGAGAGAGGATGCGACTGCTGGTGAAGGAGAGGCCGATCTCGAGTAGTGCGCAGAGACATGATGTCCCGAGAAGGGCGCCGTAGCCTCGAGGACAAGGAAGTCGATTTCCATCCGCGTCGAGGGGGCAATAGCCTGACTTGTACATTTGGGAGAATGTTCCTGTGGCCACGGTGATGGTTGCGAATGAGGTTCCTGAGGGCCAAAAAAATTTTCCAGTCAGATCTTTGATACCGTGCAATGCAGATTGTATACATGTGCAAGCCACATCAAAAATACATACCGACGACGGAGAGCAAGCCCGTGCCGACAAAGTACTTGGTCCCAATGATCCGGAACCGAGCCATTTGCATCGCACTCAGAAAGCCCGAGGCGATCAACGAGGCAGAGACGAGATATTGGTGAAGCTCATCTCCAAAGTTGACACCTCCAGAGCCGCCGAGGATGATCGGAGGGGAGATGACTGGATCAAACGGGTAATAAGTTAGTACACATGAAGGAGGGAGGCAATGCTACCACAGAAGGTCTGATTGGACTCACCTCCAGCCAGCATTGACAGCGCATGTTGCAGACCTAAGCATTGTCAGACCCTTGAACCATATAACCTGCCCATAATATGCGCAATCTCTAGAGAAGCGGTCCTTCGTATATACCTAGAATCAACGCCAATACCACGGGCACACGATCATCCAGGCCGAAGAAAGGCGCAGATTTACGCGCTCGTTTGGTGAAAGGCAATCGCGGTGTAAAAAGGTATGCGTAGTCGTAGTTGCCGAGCAGGCCATCTCTGTGCAGTGTCCATAGTCCAATGTCAGTCATGGATTCAAAGGATAGTGGAGGTATATCATGTATGTATGTATGGATGCTGAGCTCATTTCAATGCGGTGCAACACTGGTACTTTACCTCGTCGTAAAAGTCTTGACCACCCGCCGCAGCTTGTCGCCAAGAGTTCGGCGTGGTCTGTGATCAGGGCCTATTTGGTCCGGTCCATCCATGATGATGTGTGTCGGTGGTGGTTCTGGCCGGTGACGGCGGTCTCTTGAGGCTACGGTGCGGACAGAGCTCTCCAGTCTTGGTCGGATCGATTTTCCCTGAAATTGGGGTGGGATCAATAAGATATATATCAAGAGATTTTGAATGGTGGATCACACAGCTCCAACGCTGCTCCAAAAAGTCAAAATCCAACTCGCAACTCGCAACTCGCCTCGACCGCAAGAACAGAGTATTCTCACGAGTGTCCAGTGTCCACTTATCGTGTTCGGTGCCACAACCCCGACGCCAAGGTTCATTCGACCCGGCCAGTAACCGCGTCCGGCTCGACCGAGAGTCTCCATGACTGCGGCAGATCGTGTGGGGAAGAAGAGCAGGTACCCTCAGCCTGGTACCGTTGGACCAGCAGTGAAGTGTAATGAGGTGTAAAGTGTACAACTGTACACTTGTACATGCCTGAGTGACACGGACAGTGCGATAAGAGTTTCCGGACATTTGGTCACGAATGGATTTGTTTTTTCCCAGCTACAGTACAGTCAACTGTACAGCCCGAAAGCCGCCTATCGCTGGGATCTTCTCCATCTTAGCCAAGAGCATTGCATAAGTGTTTAATCTTCATGGGGATCCATGATTGAGGACCAGGTCGAAGAAAGACGGGCCCTCGTGAACTGGGATCCAGTCACAGCTCCCGCAGGTGTGGATTCTCCACGCCCTGTGAAGTATGAACTGGTCACAGACACATTCGACTGGCGATTTCTCATCGATGTCGGTAGTTGAAACGGGACTTCATAAACGAGGTTCAGCTCCATGCTCACTGCTCAGTGCTCAGTGCTCACTGTGACTGCCTCGAAACCCTCCAGAGTCCAGTGTGAAGGCGGGAGAAGAGAGCAGAGGAGGGTGGGTGGGTGCTTATCTGCCCGGGGGAGGATGGTGGAGTCCCATGAGGTTGTAGAAGGCCAATGACTGCACTGCCATCCACTTTATCCGTCTCCGGGCCCGCTCGTCGAGTGGGGGAGATAAGCAGAACGAAGTGGTTCAGCCGCCCGAGAGCGGAGCGCAGATTAACCCACTCGCCACGAGCCTGTTGGGGCATCTGAATGCGACTGTAGTCTGTACTATGGTACCTTGATGGGCTTGTACGATGCAAAAGCGAATCCAGACAAGCTACGATGTCGTGCCTTCACGTGGGAATTCTAATGCAAAGGGCAGACGGCCACCAGAACCGATCTGTCGATAGATCGTAGTTTGTTCAAGTCGTCTGGTCGCGTCGGGTCACATATCTAGGCTTCAGAAGGTTGGAGAGGACACTTCTTCTACCGTCGGTTTTCTTCGTCGCAGAACGGCCTCGTGTACTATTGCTCAGGCACACTGAGTATTTTACAAATGACCGTCCCTCCAGTATGTAATCAACATCAATACTCGCTTCGCACGCGCTGGTGATGCAGTACTCCAAGGTGTGGATCATATGTGTGGCACTCTAGCCCGCTCCAGGCTCGACACAACCAGCATGGTACCTTGTACCTTGTTAGTGGGCTAGCCTCACGCGCATCCTAGTCCAATCTCCTTATCTCCAGCCTTTCGTCAATCCGATAAAGCCCAGAGCTAATCTGACGGAGCTGTCCGTCGATGGTGGAGGGCGCCGGTGGTTCAACTGAAGTTCAAGTTTGCTTATCAGTGCAGAGATGGATGCCCGACGGGTAGGTCATGCAGCCATTGCCCTTGATATGCGGGGTTGGGTGCGTCTGATTCATGCACTGGAGAATCGAGATGTGGTCGACTTCTGGGCAAGGTGGAAGTCAACGGGGCTACCTAAATATTTCCAGCACCTCAAATCAGGCTTCGAATAGAGTCTAAGGTCCCAGATGTATAACCCCTGATCAAACACCCTGTTTAGCTGGTAGCCAAGGGCGTATTTCCTAAACACATGGACGATAACCCGTGACGGGTGGAATAGATGGAATTCTGAGATCTATGTCAATGTGGATGATTCCCTTCTAGGGCATGCTCAATAATACTACATATACACTGATGTGTGATCTCACACAGTGATCCTCTGCCTCGGCGGTCACCATCCATGGATACCTTGTGATCCAGCACCGAGAAGCAGCATGCATCATACAATGACGCAGCGACTTATTAGCGAGCCAGGGGATCGAACCAGGTCCATCACGCCAAAAAGACCCAACCATTGAGTAAACCTAACACTTTTAGGAACAGTGCTCGTGCTCTCCGGCCATCGACTGTTGAGAGTCAGATCATGACCGACACCTTCAAGCCTCGGTTAGCCTTAGGTGTCAACAGCTGAATTTCGGGGGTCGAAAATTGGCATGAGACAGCAGCCAAGTTGGATGATAACTTACAAGCTTTCTCAACATGTTACTCATTGACGGGGATACGAATTGTCTGTCAGTGACCATCATCCCACGTGATGAAAGACTTGGTCTATCTGCGTCGAGATGACGCCGGCTGTGGTGGCCAAGCAGTCTGATCCCGACGATAAGGTTGTTAGTTTTCGTCCAGTCCGCCACCGGCTTTTGGACTGCAGTAGCAGCAGTACACTAGTAGTACATAATACATAACTAGTAGTGTACTCGTGTCCTCGATCTTGAATGTAGTACTGAGTAGTGAGTACTAATTAGGTATCTCCATCTCGACTGTGTTGATCGCTCCCGTGACGCAGGGCAAGGACTGTGCGAACTTTGCCAAGCTTTACGTTCTCTCCTCAGTAAGTATATTATGCATGAGTGTCCAGCGATCCGCTCTTACATGTGACAAGAGCAGTATCTCGATCAGCCTTACGGTCGTTGTATGACGGAAGCCAGAAGGGCAGCGCCGTCATCCCTTTCGGTGTCGGAGCCTTAAGCTTTGTGGATTATCACACACGGACCACCATGCCTTTGCCTTGCCCCCCGCCCTGCCGATCAGCTTGTGTTTCGCCGAGCAAGACATCCAGGTGCCGAACTGACTTAGTCAGGACGGGACCTATGGAGGTACTGGAGGTCCCTTGGGTGTCCAGTGTCCACCTATGATTGCCTTGTGGATTGATTCTCTGCAAGTCTACAGAGTACAGTGGATAATGAGATATGCAGCCATCAAGTCCAAAGAGATGGAAGCATTACAGTCGCACCTTCTGGACTGGACTGTAAACTGAGTCCACTATGGAGTATGGAGTCCCGGCTAGATTTTTACACTATCTGTAGTTGCAAGTAACTTACTGCAAGTAGTAAGTAGTAAGTAGTAAGTACCCCATACTCTAGGGTCCAATACAAAAGGTACAAACTGCGGGTTGAAGCTCCTTGAGGGGCGACCAATGACCGAGGACGGAAGGGGAATAGTTCTAGACTGCAAAGAATGTTAGGTTCATCGAGAGATCACGTGCCTCAACGAACGGGCGGGCGGTTCTGCCCTTGACGGGAGCCAATTCCGCTTCAGGCACGGGCGGCAAAGGTACCGAATAAGGCAGAGGTACTACTACTTCTGAGTCACTGACTGCAGGTTGCGGACTGCGGCGGAAGCAGTATGTAAGTAAGAGCAGGTAACTTAATGTATGTCAGACCAGCAGTAAGACCAAGTCAGACAAGGCAGGAGAAGTACTGTGCCAATGTGCTTACTGCTTTCTATGGATGTTCAGCTTGTTAGCCTGTACTGTAAGCCGAGGAATGATCGTGCGACGTGTAGTACTCCAGTCCCAAATTCAGTCAATCACATAATTCACATTATTGGAGTGCCAGGTCTCATTTTCACTCATTACTCCTAGTAGATGTGGATGTCAAGACCCGAGGCCCTCTTCAAGGCAAATTTGTAGCATAACCACATAACGAGAGTTAATGCAAGAGTGCAACACTGCAAATGCCGGGGAGCGTATTACTGTCGGGTGGTCCACCTCGCGCCTCGTCCACCGGGCGAGTCCTCTGCGGCAATCAGATGTGAAGTCGGAGTGGCATGTTACGTCTTTTGGGCATTTTTCAATTTCGCCACAACCAGTTTCCCATCGAGGTCGTCCCTTTTCAGCTTAGTATCCCCGGAGCGGCCCCGTTTTCCTCCGGACTGCGCCAATGACCATCACCTGACTGGCGGATGGGACCCCACTTCGCCTCAGGCCACAAAGCGTTGGGGCGGACCCAACGTCCATATCAAGTGAATGTAACGGCCAGAGCAAGGGAGATTGCCACTGGCAGAGAACAACCCAGAGCAGATCGAGCAAGGCCGATGCTTAAAGGATGGACGGACAACGATCGTCCGCCACGGTGGTCGGAATGAAGTCTCTGCCTGGTTAAACCTTTAATTGACCTCGGGATCTTGTGATTTCTTTCTCTCTTTTTTCCTTCTCTGCCTGAGGAGACGCCCTTCTGATTCGCCTTGCGCCGAGCTTCCCCATACATCTTGTTGGCGATCAGAACCCTACCATCCCCAACGTTGGCCTGTGGTGGGCCCATTGTATAAAATAACAAGGCAGTCCCGTCCTTCCAAGAGCCTCCCTCTTTTTTCTGGCATCGACCACCCTTCTCCCCTTCCTCCACACTCTCTTTCTTGCACACACAGCACGACACACACCATGTCGGCCAAGACTGAGTCTGCTCGCCCTCGGGCGACGGAGACCAAGAAGGTTCACATCGCTGATACTGCCATGACCCGCCAAAACTGGTACAAGCACGTCAACTGGTTGAATGTTTTCTTAATCATCGGTATTCCCGCCTACGGATGCATCCAATCTCTCTGGGTGCCCCTTCAGCTCAAGACCGCTGCCTGGGCCGTTATCTACTACTTTTTCACTGGTCTCGGAATCACCGCAGGTAAGCATTCAATCTATCATCCCAGACCGGATGTGTATCCCTCCAACTAGAGAATCCGCCGAAACTGACTGATCATCGCGCAGGATACCACCGTCTTTGGGCTCACTGCTCATACTCCGCCACTCTGCCCCTTCGTATCTGGCTTGCTCTCGTTGGCGGTGGTGCCGTTGAAGGTTCCATCCGCTGGTGGGCTCGCGGTCACCGCGCCCACCACCGCTACACTGACACCGAGAAGGATCCTTACTCGGTCCGCAAGGGTTTCTGGTACTCCCACCTCGGCTGGATGGTCATGAAGCAGAACCCCAAGCGTATCGGCCGCACCGATATCTCCGATCTCAACGAGGACCCTGTCGTCATCTGGCAGCACCGCCACTACCTGAAGGTTGTCTTCGGTATGGGTCTCATTGTTCCCATGCTTGTTGCTGGTCTCGGCTGGGGTGATTGGTTCGGTGGATTCGTCTACGCCGGTATCCTGCGCATCTTCTTCGTCCAGCAGGCTACCTTCTGCGTCAACTCCCTGGCCCACTGGCTCGGTGATCAGCCCTTCGATGACCGCAACTCTCCTCGTGACCACGTCATCACCGCCCTCGTCACTCTTGGTGAAGGTTACCACAATTTCCACCACGAATTCCCTTCCGATTACCGCAATGCCATCGAGTGGCACCAGTACGACCCCACCAAGTGGACCATCTGGATGTGGAAGCAGCTGGGTCTCGCGTACGACCTGAAGCAGTTCCGTGCCAACGAGATTGAGAAGGGACGTGTCCAGCAGCTCCAGAAGAAGATCGACCAGAAGCGTGCTCGCCTCGACTGGGGTACTCCTCTTGACCAGCTCCCCGTCATGGAGTGGGATGAGTACGTTGAGCAGGCCAAGAACGGTCGTGGTCTGATCGCCATTGCCGGTGTGGTTCACGACGTCACCGACTTCATCAAGGACCACCCCGGTGGTAAGGCCATGATCAACTCTGGTATCGGCAAGGATGCCACCGCCATGTTCAATGGCGGTATCTACTATCATTCCAACGCCGCCCACAACCTGCTCTCCACCATGCGTGTCGGTGTCATCCGAGGCGGTTGCGAAGTCGAGATCTGGAAACGCAGCCACAAGGAAAACTCAGAATATGTTCGTGATGAGATGGGTCAGCGTGTCATTCGTGCTGGCCAACAGGTGACCAAGATCCCTGAGCCCATCCCCACCGCGGATGCCGCTTAGTTGGCTTCTCTCCCACTGCACCATCTCTTTTCTCGTTTTGCTTAGACACAACATATACTGCATTCCTGTGGGTCATGGCGGCTGCGGCGTTTTCTGGGCGTTCCCACTAGTCTTCATCAAGGACTCGTCTTCTCTTTTTGTTCCTTTTCACTTGCTCGGTTCTTAAAAAGCGATGCTTTCTGACACAATACTTCACGAATAAGAAATGAACCTGTATCCATTTATTTGCTCAACCGTTGAATCCGAGTCTTGTAGAATTCTGTACAGTAGTAACATGCTATCGTGGGTCCATCCTACATCGCTACGGCAGCGATCAAAACACTCAACGTCATGCATGAGTCTAGGCAAATCGTCATATCTGAGCTCAATTTGACTTGCTAGCCTCGTTCGGCCGGCTGCGGGGGTGGATCTCTCGCAGCCATGTCAGTGTTGCTATCGCGTTCGTGTGCCGAGGTCGGCGTTGCTCAAAAGGGATTGATCATGAGAGAAGGACCTGGTGGCGCTGTGCGATCCATCGGTGCCTCAGGCGGCAATACCCTAAGCTCCGCCAGCACAGGTACTAGTCGCCCCGATTGTCGCAGAGTGTACAGTTGCATCCTTGTGAGTCGTACTCTCGAATCACCTTTCTCCACCTGCATATCATACTATTTCCCAACCCCTCACACATCCTCCTCCACGGACCTTCTCTCCGCCCAGCATAGCGCTCACCGCTCACCTACATTTCTTCGTCCTCCTCTTCGCCATCCTCACCGTGGCGCCCCTCCTCCGTCTCCCCGCCCGCCTGTCTTCTGTGCTGGGTCATTTCCGCACTCCGACACCTGTCTACTACCGCTATTTGACGACTTCCAGCATGGCACCCTCTCACCTCCGAACACCTCCTCAGGCTCCTCCGGTCTTCACTGCGACCCCTCAGTCGGTCGTGGCGGATGCAGAGCGTCTCATCAAGACCTCGCGGGCTGTCCAGGACAAGCTTGTGGCGGAGGTGAAGCCTGACGCAGCCACTTTTGCCAATGTCCTGAAACCTTTGTCCCGAGATCAGAATGAAATGGCTCTAGAGTCCCACATCATTGGCTTTTACCAGGCTGTGTCGACGGACCAGAAGCTTCGTGATGCGTCATCCAAGGCTGAGGAGTTGATGGATGAGTTCTTCATCGAGGCTGTGATGCGAGAGGACGTCTACCAGTTGGTGGATGCTGTGTTAAAGAAGAATGAGACTTTGGACCCCGAGTCTCGTCGCCTGCTGGAGAAGGAGCACAAGGATTTCATTCGCAACGGGCTGTCTCTGCCCGCGGGGGAGAAGCGTGATCGATTCAAGGAAATCAAGAAACGGCTGAGCACGCTCAGCATTGAGTTCCAGAAGAATCTGAACGAGGAGAATGGGGGTCTGTGGTTCACTCCGGAACAACTAGACGGTGTCCCCGAGGATGTCCTGTCTGGCCTGAAGAAGGGCGAGGGCGAAAACGCCGGCAAGCTCTGGTTGACCTTCAAGTATCCCGATTTGTTCCCTACCATGAAGTATGCCACCAATTCCGAGACTCGTCAGAAATTGATGATTGAGAACGAGAACAAGTGCAACCAAAATGTACCGCTGTTCCGTGAGGCCATCATCTTGCGTGACGAGGCTGCCCGCTTGCTGGGCTACCCCAACCACGCGGCCTTCCGCATTGAAGATAAGATGGCCAAGACCCCGGAAACCGTGAATAAGTTCTTGGGCGATCTGCGTTCGCGTCTTACTGCAGGCGGTAAGCGGGAGATTCAGACCCTGATGGAATTGAAGAAGTCTACCGATTCCAAGGCCGATGGTCGCTATTTCCTCTGGGATCACCGCTTCTACGATCGTCTGATGCTGGAGAAGGATTATTCACTGGATCAGCAGCTGATCGCAGAATATTTCCCTTTGCAGACGACCATTCAGGGTATGCTGAAGATCTTCGAGGAGCTGTTTGGATTGGAGTTTGTTGAGATCGTGGGTGAAGATCGCGCCGCCGTGGCACCCACAGGCAAGGGTGACGATATCGTCTGGCATGAGGATGTGCAGGTGTTCAGCGTGTGGGACGACGAGGGTGAGGGCAGTGGATTCGTTGGCTATCTTTACCTCGATTTGTTCCCTCGTGAGGGCAAGTATGGTCATGCCGCCAACTTTAACCTTCAGCCGGTAAGATGATCTTCTTTCCCATCCACTTGCTCTTCTTTATTTACGATTCGTCTCAACTCACTGCGTGTTTCTTCCCCCCAGGGTTTCATCGATGCCGAGGGCAAGCGCCGTTATCCCGCAACCGCACTGGTCTGCAACTTCACCAAGCCCACGCCCAAGAAG
Source organism: Penicillium ucsense (assembly GCA_014839625.1). Classification (NCBI taxonomy): domain Eukaryota; kingdom Fungi; phylum Ascomycota; class Eurotiomycetes; order Eurotiales; family Aspergillaceae; genus Penicillium; species Penicillium ucsense. The sequence continues at coordinate 128,214 of WIWV01000042.1, forward strand.
CCCTCTTTGCTCAAGCACGACGAAGTCGTCACTCTGTTCCACGAGCTGGGTCACGGTATCCACGATCTTGTGTCCAAGACCATCTACTCTCGCTTCCACGGTACCAACACCGTCCGGGACTTTGTTGAAGCTCCTAGTCAGATGCTTGAGAACTGGTGCTGGACGCCTTCCCAACTGCGCGCCCTCAGCCGCCACTACTCCACCTTGTCCCCGGAGTACCTTGCAGGCTGGCAAGAATCGCAGCAAGCCAAGAGTGGTGGCAAGACAGCTACTGCCCCTCCATCCGAGCGCATTCCAGACGAGGTCGTCAAGAGCTTGATCTCCACCAAACACGTCAACGACGCTCTATTCAACCTGCGCCAGCTCCACTTTGGTATATTCGACATGGCCGTCCACGAGCCCGCCAGCCACGAGGACATCAAAGCCCTTCCCATCTCTGCCACATACAACCGTCTCCGCCGTGAGATCACCCAGATGGACGGCCCCGAAGCCCTCGGCGCCAGCGATGATTGGGGCCACGGCGAAGCCACTTTCGGCCACCTGATCGGCGGTTACGACGCCGGATACTATGGTTATCTGAGCTCGCAGGTCTACTCGACGGATATGTTCTACACCGTGTTCAAGGATGACCCCATGAACAAGGAACATGGCCGTCGTTATCGCCACACTGTTCTGGAGAAGGGCGGTAGCCAGGATGAGATGACCACTCTGACGGAGTTCCTGGGTCGGGAGCCGCGCACTGATGCATTCTACCAGGAATTGGGACTTGCGTGAAGCCGAAGTTGAACCTGAGCTGGATTGACATTTATCGCGATGCATACATGCCGCAGATTAGGGAAAACCTTGAAGTACATCAAATTCAGAGTTTCAACCAAGCGTTATACGTTGAGCAATCATACCTCTATTTAGCGCCTCGTTTTCTCGCGTAAAGCCCCAGAGATTCTTTCATTTTTTGCCCGGATGTGCCACTGCTGCATACACTCAGTCCCATGACTGTACTTACCTACTATCTAGGTAGTCCGCGGGATCGCGCTCTCAGTCTCTCTCTCCCACCTACCTACCTACCTACCTACCTACCTACCTAACCTAGGAACCTTTGAGCCTGCACATCAAACCTCGTATCTGAAGTATACGGTCCCTAATCAAGCTAATCAACCAACTTCAAACATGAAGAAGCCGGAAGCGCAACCCAAATGCTGTAGTTCCCGCGGCAAAATACGACTTCCTCACCACCGTCCGCAGTCCACAGTCCGCAGTCCGCTCTGTATCCCAATTTACAAGACTAATCGAATCCAGCTATGTAAAGCCATGGCAATGAAAAGCAAGGGCGATTGAATAAAAAAGAACAGAAACAAGAAAGAAGAACATTGGCAAAACGAGGGAGGCAAGGAGTGGGAAGTGAAAAAAGAGAAAAAGAGTTCAAGCGACGGCTGTCGGATTCGAACCGACGCCCCCGAAGGGAATTGATAACCGACTAATTCGAGTCAATCGCCTTAGACCACTCGGCCAAACCGCCATTCATTGGTGATTGCCACTGCGTTTTGCTTGATGGATCATTTTCTGCATCAGCACTATCTTCTACTTTTGGTATCTCGTTTTCGATTATGCAGCAATTCGTCCAAGACCGTATTAGCACGTGACTGGGCAGTGGGCCACTGGGGACTCAGGCACTGCAGCGAAACACGAGTGATCGATGGAGCTCTGTCTTCCTCTCGACCTGAGTTGGAAATTAGTGTCGAATCGGTGAATCGTATTACCTCAGGCCAGCTTGGTAGTTCATCGTCGCAGTGTTTGATAGCCGTCCCCCAAACAACACTAAGATTGTTGTTGCACCACGCGCAAAAAGTGATTGATTTCAAGATCGGGAATGGAGCAACCCCAATACATTCGTAGCACAACCTCTAATCCTCACCAATTTTCACCTCCTCATACTCCAAATGACTTAAGCGAGTTACATAAGCAGTAGGCGGTTTGGCCGAGTGGTCTAAGGCGATTGACTCGAATTGTTCGGTTATCAATTCCCTTCGGGGGCGTCGGTTCGAATCCGACAGCCGTCGCTTGAACCTTTTTGTCCTCGCTTCATTGCTCCAGGCTGGAGCTGTGTGAGGATGTGGGCGAGCTGTTGCTGACTTGCATTACTTTTTGCTAGACTTTGGCAGTCTTTGTTTAGATCAAGTCTTAGTAGTCTTGTCACAGCACGAGCATGGATATGGGTCAGCCTGTTCAATGTTTTGTTCTCTTTTTGTTCTCCGTGACTCCTCGACTTGGTAGGTAATCTCGGACCTGATCTGGGGAGGCATTTCTTACAAGAAGACTCTCGATGATCGTGTATAGATATTAATGACTGAGACACTCGGTCTTTGATCACGTTCCGAAACTGGAAGAACAGAGCTTCCTCTCATAAATTAGACAATAGTGTTGGCCAATATCCCCAACACAGTAATACCTAGAACTATTCAAACCCCAACAACAACGGCCACGGGTTCATCAAGACCGATCAATCGTCCACTCGACCTCATGCTCGACCCGAATAAACATCGGCCCCAGAAACTCCTCCAAATTCTCCCTTTCCCTGCGACACCGCTCCGACTCAGCCTGAGCCACGCACGACGTCAGATGCACCTCGTCATCATTGGACCGAAAGCCCAACTCGGGCTTATCATCGAGCGAATCGCTCGTTTGGCTCCGACTGCGACTGCGACTGAAGCTCTTACTGCTGTTGTTGCTGATGCGTGTGCGGAACTGGTTCACTTGTTTGCTGTGTCGGACTCGATTGCGAAGATACAGCATGTGTTCTGCTTTCATGAAGGATTGCACCAGGGGCTGCAGGGCGGGTAGACATGCGCAGATGATGCCGAGACAGGGCTCGACTGTGGACCAGACGTAGACGTCGCTCATGTACCATGTTATGTCGACGGTGTTTTTGAGGTACGTCAGGCAGTGGAGTCGCACGATGCTGGCCACGCAGACACTATCGATCCGGGTTGGAGGGTTAGCGAGTGTAAGGTGTGCTTACTGCTTGATATTGAATAGGTAAAATGGAGTCGGGAACGTACAATACGCCGATGAAAAAGACACTGGTAATCATCAGCTTCTGGGTGATACGCATCTTCAGATTCCAGACCACTGGAATCGGAATGAGCAGAATCAACAGATCGATGAGTACATTGGCGGCCGCATTTCCAATGTAATAGTCGTAAAAGTCGTAGCGAAAATGTCCGCTGTTGAGATCATAGGTGGATGTCCAGAAATAAGAGACGGGATCACAGCTGGTCAAGAGCGCAATCATACTGCCCAGGGTCCAGCCAACTGTTAAGAAGAGGCAGATCCAGATGGTGGTTCTCCGTCCGAAGATTCGCCGGTAGAAACTGAGAATGCAGAGCTTGATTAAGAAGAGTTCGAAGAGGTAGATGAAGAGGTATGAGAAGAGAATCTAGTTAATGACTTGTTAGCGACGACCCTCAAGAATCAACTGAACGCCGATGATTGCATCTATGGGCTTGGGTTTGTGATTGATATTCTTGGTGCACACCTTTTTCAATTTAACCATCACCCCAATGTCCAGCAACCAGACATGCTTGCCCAAGCCGTGATGTCCTGCGACCAGCGCAGAAGCGAGCAGAGCAAGCATGGGGACCTGGAGAACCATAGGTCAGTGGATTGCTGGTAGACGGTAGACTGTTGAGTCCATCACTTATCGAAGAAGTGGGAGAGTGGGATGGGAGAAAGAAGACATACCAGGCTCACCGCAGCCAGCCACTCATCCATAAACGGTCTTGCATTATGACTTCTGAGCCGTACGATAAACCTGACAGCCACGCTGAGCACTGCAACCGCGGAGATTGAAATGACAATGGCATTGTCCTTCCAGGTACGGTTATCTTCAAGATTTACAGATGCAGGCGGCGGACCCAAAACGGCGACAATAGGTGTATTCAATAAGTCGTCCATGGCACAAGAGAAGCCCACAAGTAAGTTATGACACGGTGGAGATATGTAGGCATAGAAGAGCTGGGTCAGCGATGTCTTGCTGAAACACCGGGTGGGCGTGCGATCGGTATTATAAAAAAAAACGTGGATGAGCTAGTTAGATCTCCTAACATGTCCAATAGCCCTAACGTACTTGATACATGAAGTGATGAAATGTATGATTGGGGCCGGAAAGGATGCAACAAATTTGTCAGACAGGCTTCGCGTGGCAGTCATTCATGATTGTCAAACTGGGCTTCAGTAGCAGAAATGTCTGGACGATCGCTTGGCCGCCCCCCAGCGTGATGCATGAATTGGGCTTTCAATGGTCGCAAATCGACCCCATGGATCGGCTTCCATGTCAAGGATTGACTGCAGTGAGCTTGGGGCCAAATGCGAGTGCTTAGACTGCACTAGCGATCTACTCTGAACGGTGCGTGAGTCGAGTGCCCGGTCGGTCCTTTTCTTGTACACATCATGGGAGAGATATAGTTGACTCGTTTAGTGATAATGAAGGTTGCCCGCAAAATACCTAGATTTTCACGTCATGGCCCTACTCCTTCAATCTGTTACATGGATGGTGTAGTGCCATGATATCTGGACAGGGTAAAGAGCAAAGCGTATAGTACCCCAAAAAGTGAGCCATCACTTTATCAATCAAATTCAAGTCAACGGCTGAGCGGAAAGAGAAGACTATTGTATTGGCAACATGGATCGTAGTATGAATTCACGAGATCCCCGGTGCGCAGCATGTAGGTCGACGTAGGAGGCACCACCAGGCCACCGACAAGATCATCTAGAATGCAAAGCCACGGGAGCGCAACCTGGGACTGAGCCAATCTCTGTGATCAACAGTTTGCGGAGTGGCAAAAAATGAGGTCCGTCGTCTTCCACATGTTGTGGGGGCCACGATGATCAACTGTTTCCATTTTAAGTTGGCCCCATGTTACACTGGAAACGACCTTGACGGAATCCACGCGATATCTCCTTAGAGACACAAAACTGGTTGCTGATGCTTTCTTATGCGGAATTGAGTTCTGTTTCATCATTCACACACACATAATCATCAAGACCATCGTGAGATATGATTCCCATGCACCCGACACACCTTGCTCGATTGGCCACCACCCCAAGGAGACGGGTTGAACTCACTCCAGGTAGTGAGATGGTACTTTGTAGTTATTGCTTTTTATCTGCAATGGGAATTATTGACTTTAGCTCATCTAGAGTCATGCGGATTTATGCACAAATGTTCCATGTCAACTCGGTACATCACTTGATCTCGGTATCCGCCATGGTAAAATGTGATGCGTCTGATCACCGTTTCTCCGCTCTGAACTGAATATTCCTCGTGGTGAACTTCTTCGGGCTCTCAATTCATCGACGCCGGCCTTGGGCAATAGGCAAGACCACGGGGCCCGCAGGGCACGTACAGACAATGCGTGAGCCTTGAGTTAATTGACGCAATAGATCGCACGATTCTCTCTTTTCGTTTTTTCCCGCGTCTTGCTGGGTAGTGCCATCCATGGCTACCTCAAGGTAACGGGCATCCATGCAGGTGCTATGGGAGCGAGATCCTACTCGAGATCAGCCCGGGGTCAATCCCGAATCACCGTGCTCAGTGATCTGCTTGATGTTGATCGCAAATATTTTTGACTTGCCGCCCCGTGGGGTACATGGCTGACATATCTCATCCATCATGGATGTAGATTGCCTTTGCACATACTACGTCTGGTACTACGTACAATGTACTACGTCCGACCACCTGGACCGGGGGTACGTTGATCCTTTTTCAACTATTGCACTGAGTTGAGTGGACATGCTGAGCTCGGGGGTCAATCTTTGGTTGCTACCTACTACCTAGAGCCGTTGGGATTCCAATTCGATGGACGATCTCTCCGTATCACCTCTCGAACAGCTTCATCACCTTCCCGTCCTCTCCAACCCTCTTGAGTGAAGAGGCGATCAGTGCAGACGAACGTGATAGAGAGCAAGGGCCTCGACAACGGATTCAGAGTGGCATAATGAAGAAAGAAAGGAGTATTCTTCCTTTGATATGACACTTTACGAGCTACTCTGGAGACCCAACTATACGCTCACAACATCAGAGTTAACAGATGAGCAACACAGTGACGCTATATCTCGGAGTTTACAAAAATGAGTTCCGTTCTGCCAGGAGTCAACCTTCTATTCGAATCGATCTCAAACGATTGAGGTTGCAGACCAGCAAGCTCCCACCAATATATAGTCTCTCATGCTCGAATCGGGCCCGTCTTGGCTCACGGGGACCCCAACGGACGTTAAATCAAAGTGACATATCCTTTGAACCGAGCCAAGATGGAACGTGATCATAAGATGTCTGCAACCGAAAGGAGTTGTCTCACTTATGCAGCAGTCACCGGAAGAGAAAGAAGAAATCCCGGAAAGACAAATCCTTGAAGAACTCGCAATTGTAGATGGTGGGTTGTTAGATCATCGATGCGTTGCAGGTGTTCAAGGGGAAACACCAGATGATCCATTAGGGCATATGGATGCTGGGTGGTGCGGCGCGATATGCAGCATAAACTTTGCAAGCCAAGATATGTTCAGGAGGCGGGATAGCTTGACAAAATGGTATTTTATCCATGAAAAAGCGTGTGACCACCTACAACTCTGGAAATATCCAACTAGGATCTCCCAGTCTGAATATATCAGGCACAAAAGTCCCGTGTTAGTGTTCGTATGGCATGTGATACTGCCCTCATACCGCAGTCCATAGCCTAGATAGAATCTCTCCCAGCCTGTCAATCTCACACTCATCCCTCTCACACATTCTACGGCCGCACCTACCTTACCACTGTAGCTGTAGGTCATCAGCTACAATGGTCAATCTGTCCATGTACCGCAACAATTGATCACTTCGCCGAAAAGAAAATACCATCACCATTCTTGCGCGGAAAAATATATGCTCACAAGACCATATTCATACTTGTTCAAGCATTCGAAAGGCTTCTTCAGCGCCAGACGGGATGTCCTCACCGGGCATTACGCAGAGGCGGATGAGTTGTCCCACCCATCCGCACCACGGTAAAAGCCTGTCCAAATTTTTTTCTATGTATTTGCGACATCATGCAAGAGGTTCAGTGTCCACGTCAAAAATTGCCATTTTCTACAGATAGCATCGAGCTTTCTTGAGGCACCCCAAGAGACAAATACGGTCGGCCATGGCGCCACTCCCCGTCCATCTTCTGCCGGACATTACTCCTCATACAACGATGCTCTTCACAAGATCCTCGTCCTCAACCATAACACCTGAAAATGAGAGCGGTCTATCACATGCCGAAAAAATCACGCTATATGTCATTGCAGTGCTGATTGCTATTCTCATTGTTATGGGGATGGCCTTTGCCGTTCGGCGAACTCGTTGTCCCCGGACGATGAGTTCTGCACAGCGCAGTCTGGCGCAGTCTTTTCTCCGATCTATTCCTCTTGTGCAATACGAGGATTCATGCGATGACATGGCAACCAATTCACCGAAATGCTCCCAGATGAATGGTGACAGCGCTCGTACATCGAGTCTGGTCGATAAGATCAGATCGATCTTGAGGACGGCGGACTCGGTCTGTGCAATTTGTACTGATGACTTCGTCAAGGGTCAGCTTGTTCGCGTTCTACCCTGTACGCACGTTTTCCACCAAAAGTGTGTGGACGAATGGCTGGTTCAGCAGTCGCGAACGTGTCCATCATGGTAAGGAAGAAATATGCTCCCCTTGAAATGATGATGATGATGACAATGATATGACTATCTGACACGTTCCTTTTTCACAGCCGGTATGAGCTTACATCGCCTGCTCAAGGGGGGAGCTGGACCGAAAAAGAAAAATGCCCCCCCGACCTCGAAAGGGCTCTGCCTGCTACCAGGGCGGAGACTCCCCAGCAGTGTCGCTGGTTTCACAGAATTTGGCCATCTTCGAGAAGGCAGGATGACGGTTCTGCTAATGCATGATGAGCTTATCTCCTTCTTGTATCATAGCGGCTATTCATGTACTATTGCCTCACCTTACCAACTACTTTCAATTTAGGGGGACCTTTATGGAAAGGTACAACGCCCCCGAGAAATCTACATGACTACTAGGAATATCCGATCAGTAGGATAGCTTTAGCATTGGAATTGGACCCAGCCCGGTCTATATCAGGTGAGTCTACGTGACTCTTCCTTTGATCAAATTTTTTGTTTACCCCTCCTTTTCCCCCTTTTCCGCGATTCTTCCCAATTTCTCAATCTCATGGTCTACAGGTCTCTCATTTCATTTTGTCTCTAGATGGTAGATGTACTGCCAGTCTCTCTGTATGTGTGGACAGCCAGCACAGCCAGCGGCGGCTCCCGTCTCGGATCAGATGTAACGGAGCTAGGAGAGCGGAGACTTCTGCGTGGTGTATGCGATTTTCGACAGCTTTGCGTTCGATGCGATCTACTGGCAGAAGATCGGGCGGCGGTTTTTTGGGCTTACAGAGACCGCCGATCCCAGCGAGGCATGAGAGGAGCAGCTGAACCTGCGGAGTGAAGACTACAAGGCTGAGATGGAACGGCTATTGACGAGGAAGCTTGAGGAGAAGGAGGTAAGGGTCTTGGCATAGGACCCGGATGAGTATGCTGAAGTATTTCGCCTAGGGTTGATGAAGAAGAGAGAAAAACAAGCAAAGGAGGACAAAGAGCCTCACTCGGTACCGGTCCAAGCTCCAAGGACCTCATGAATAGAGAACAAGCTCCCAAGAGAGAAATGTTTGTTGGCTGTTCTGAACCGCGTATCACCTATACAATTATTACGAAAGTGTCATACCAGCACGCTTCCTTTTACTTGCTGCCAAACTATTACCCGACAAGAATGAAGACCGTCAGCGCGGGAGCCTCGCAGGTTTGCTGCATCGGGCCGAGTGCAGGGTAGGCCCCACGTCGCGAGTGCCGCAAGGCATCCATTTAGGAACCAGTACTAACGGACTGACTGCTAGCATAGGCGGATCCGACCCACGGCAGTAGGAAAGCTGCACTGACGAGGGGAGCCTTTCGGGTTCTGAGTCCTGACTGGGTCAGCACTCTCTCGATTGGAGACAGGGATACAGAAAGAGGGGCAAGACATGAGAGAGTCTTGACCCGCACGTGTGGCCTTCTGATCGGTTGACAGAGACTTTTCTAGTAAAAAAGGGAATCGTTTTGTTGACGCTTTATGCCCAGAGGCTCAACATGTTGTGGATTGCCGACGTGCAGGCGGGGCAACAAAATGTGAATCGAGGACGGTCGAGGCTTTTGACTCCTGCCTCCGAGAGGGGTTGCGGCCCCGCCGCCACAGCTCAAGAAAGTAGGTTGTCTTTCCGATAGTCGTGTACGGAGTATGCACCTACACTGCAGGCTGAGGCTGCCATCAACAGCAATTGTCGATCCGTGCGGGAACGCCCGCTGCGGGCTTGGGCCGAGACTGGACTTTGAGTGTTGAGCTGGGCCTCGAAGAAAGGTAACGTGGGATGAGGCAAGCAGTTCTCTGTCGGGAGTGAATTCACAAAAAAACGCAGAGACACCTGAAGCACAGCAGTCAATGCGGATCAGACGAAACGCAGGTGTTTCACGGTGTTTCGTCGGTCCTATTCATGAGGTGATCAAGACTTAGGCCGCGAGGAGGCACTGCTCCAGGAACGGCACAATGGATCATGATCATCACCACCGACGTTGCGCCAGCCAACGTCTACGCAAGCACTACCGTAGATGTCAGCGGAAATACACATGACGGGGATCAGGTGGGGTCCGAGGGCCGTCCCACTTAGGTCTGCCGCGGAAGCTTCTCCGAGGGAGGGAGGGTTGTATTTGTTGACTCGTTCACTCGTTCATTCGTTCGAGAAAGGCTGCTGCAGCCCAATCTCTATAGGGACAAAAGACCACGCAAATGTACTGAAGCCTATTCAAGAGTTTGCTGAGCGAATTTAAGAGCCGAACTTTGCGCATTCAAGTGACCTGCGGCGGCAGGGGGTTCCCCAAATCAGGTTCCTTCGATTCAGACTGCGAGCCATGCTTTCTGAGTATGGCAAGTCCACCGTGCGGAGCTGGCACGGCAGATGAGTGAGGCGAGGCGAGGCATTCACTGGTCATTGACCCTTTATACTACAACTGGGTTGAGAGAAGTGTACCCTTTTCAGGAGGATGGGATCTTCTAGGCGTTGCGACCATGGACTGCCGGAGCTTCTGGTGCCAAGCCGATGAGCCGCAAATGGAGGCGAGCAGGCATGTTCCAGAGCTGCTTTGGCCGTTGCAAATGCCTCCAAAATACTTAGCCATCGAGTGGAACTGCAGACCCGGCCGAAACCATTTGCGGAGAGGCTGGGTCCACCGACGACAGGACTCACGCCTGGTGCTCGTCATGGGGATGGACTCCCGTCGTCGTCGTCATGCCCTCGGTTGGTGATGGGAGTTGGAGTCAGCAGGGGTCCTTGGACCTGCAGCTAGACTGGACAAGACGCCCGGATCTGAGCCGATGGCATTCTTAAAGGACGCCTCGAAATCCCGATCATAAGACTCTTTCATCTCTTTTCTGCGGCAGATACTGAGAGCCTCAGATGGAACAGAGACCAGAGAGTCCGTTCGCACGGGTCCTCCACATAGAAAGTAAGGACGAACAGAGGCGTCGGAAGTGGAGCGGCGGATGGATGAGGGTGCAACTCTGAAGTGGAACTGCAGTCCAGCCCAGAGGCAGCTCAGTCAGCAGATGATCTCCGCCCCAGTTGGCAGTGCCGCAGGTACATACACTCCAAGCAGTGCCACCCGTGATCTTCCATTTCCTTCACTCCAAGTCTACGCTCTCGTGTTCTCCCTTTCTTTCTTATTCGATATCTTAGCATCTATTCTTATCTGAAATTTACTCAAATCTTATCGGCACTCTGTCCATAGTCTTCCGTCGTGATCATCTGCCTCATTCTTCTCGAATCGGACGACCTCCGAGCAAAGCAAGCTATCTGCTCTCGACCCTTGCCCCTCCCCCTCATACACCGTGCCAGAGGTCTGATCTCTACTCCTTCCACGGCTCCACGATGTAAGTCTCGCGGGCACCACTGATGATCTTCAAGGATGAAGCAAAACAACAAACCACGGCGTTTGGAAATTGACAGGGCTTCTGTTCATCTAGGCGTATCACCGTCAGTGTAATCCGCCCCGAGCAGGCGGACTCCGATATCATCAATCTGGAATGTGCTGGCGACACGACAATAGAGCTCCTCAAAGCGATTGTCGAAAGCGAAACCTCGATTCCATCGGAAGCCCAACAACTGGTCTTTAATAACCAGCTCCTGATCAATCCGGCCCAGACTCTTGACCAGGTAGGCATTGCCGAGGGTGACATGCTCGGAGTGCACCTCAATCTGCGCGGCCCTCAAACATCGCAAACGCCTCAGAATTCATCTGCCTCCGCCTCTGCCGGTCAACCCACACCCTCGGGCTCTAGTGGTGCGCCCGGCCGACAAGTCGCCCCACGACCAGGGATGCCCGATTTCGAAACCATTCGACTGAACATTCTGGGTGATCCACGTGTTCGAGAGGCTGTGCGTCGACAGAATCCGCAACTGGCAGCCGCGGCAGATAATGCGCAACAGTTCCGCGCCGTGTTGATGGAGCAGCAGCAGCGTGAAGCGCGAGCCGAGGCGGAGAAGGAAGCACGTATCGCGATGCTCAATGCCGATCCCTTCAATCCCGAGAATCAACGTGAGATTGAAGAGATTATCCGCCAGAATGCGGTCACGGAGAATTTACATAATGCGATGGAGCATCATCCTGAATGTATGTGGTTGCCACGTTCTGTCGTCTTCTGAGACCTCATCTTTGTCCCTCGATCCCACTAACCATTTGTTTTTTCTTCGTCTCTACAGCTTTCGGCCGTGTGACCATGCTCTACATCCCCGTCGAAGTGAATGGTCACCGAGTCAATGCTTTTGTCGACTCTGGCGCTCAGGTCACCATCATGTCGCCCGATTGTGCTACAGCTTGTAACGTGATGCGTCTGGTGGATCGGCGATACGGCGGAATTGCTCAAGGTGTTGGCACTGCCCCGATTATGGGTCGCGTGCATTCTGCGCAGATCAAGATTGGCGAGATGTTCCTGCCCTGCTCTTTCACGGTGATGGAGGGCAAGCAGATTGACCTCCTGTTGGGCTTGGACATGCTGCGCCGGCACCAAGCCTGCATCGATCTGAAGAAGGGCGCGTTGATCATTCAAGATCAAGCCGTGCCATTCTTAGCCGAGGCCGATATCCCAAAGCGATTCCTCGAGCCGTTCGAGGATGAACCCACCGTGAAAGGTGCGGATGGAGCAGAAATTGGCGCCCGCACTGGTGCAGTTACACACCAAGCTGGAGGAGGTTCTTCCTCCGCCGGGCCATCAACACAGTCGCAGCAGCAGCAACCACCACAGCCGGCGCAGCAGCCGCAGCAGCAGCAGAACACAATGGCACCAAGGATTAACATTCGTCCTGCCCCAACGGCTCGGTGGTCACAAGATTCCATCGCCAAGATCGTGGAGCTGGGATTCACGCGCGAAGAAGCAACGCGAGCGCTGGACGCCGCGAATGGAGATCTAGACGGCGCGATTGGATTCTTACTCTGAGATTGAGTCACTGAGCCTTGACGTAGTTGCGGATTAAGCCTCTTCTTCTAGTTCTTCCGCGGGGGAACTTTGGTCGGTAGGATTCTTTGATAGGTCGCACTTTCTATCACGATCATATTCAGGCGTTTAGCGTCCAAGGGTGAATATCTGGGTGGTCAAGATCTCCTGAATATATGGCGGATTTCGTTCTGCCGCTTTCTTCACTTGTGACGTTCTTTCCATGTAACGTAAGCTTTTTTACATAAGCACTTGAATTTGCAATTTTCTCCGAATATCGTCTCATCAGACATGAACCACCTCAGGGGCAGTAGGTAGTTAATCCTCGAATCGATGGGTCTTGTCACGTCTGATCGTAACTAACTATCTGGTAAGTTCGTAGTGATCGCTACGGTCACATGATCAAAGCCGCCTCCCAGCTTGTTTGCCTGTGTTCAACCTCGCTTCCAAATACGGCTAGGCTAGTCGACTAGCGTGAGGGACCCACTTCACAGAAGGGTATAAGTACTCCCTCCCCCCCGGCGCTCTTCCTCTTCTTTCTTTTCTTCTCCAGCTCTCTTTGCCAATTGGCTTAGATCAAGTGTAGTATCTGTTCTTTTCAGTTTAATCTCTGAAAGTTTTCTCCGGAAAACCTTATTGATTATTCTCATTTTTGGATCTCGCGACTTGGTCTCTGTGCTTGCGCATGCCTCGTCGCACAGTGTCATCGGGCTTACACTACCCCCGATCGACGCGAATCAACCCTTTTTCATCAATCGGTCGGCTTGTCCGGCTACTTGGAGAAGAAGACGTCGTCTCTCACCCTTGGATGACCTCATGCTGAGCTCACATATACTTGACTTGGAGTTTACCTCGCCACATCCTGGATCTACCAAGCTCTTGAACACTGGTATACTGATGTACTCTGTCACTGTCTAGCAGTCATACTCTGGTTGTTTGATCTGCACCAAATAGTAGCCAGTTGCTTCTGCTGGTCGAATGCAGATATCTGCTCACCAGTTGTCGCCTTCGTCGCCTTCGCTGTCGGTTGTTGCCAACTTGCCACGCACAAACCTCGGCGGTGTCTTCACTCATGCTTGACCTTGGGCATCAGTTGAGCGCGCAGTCGAAGAACCATATCGAGAGCCATCAAGGCGCCTGTCTATCGTCAGTTCAGCCACAAAAAAAGACCCCCCGAAAGTTGCCCTTAAGATCCCGCTCAGGGGTGGCCAAGACGGATTCCATCGCAGGAAGTTGTTCTTGTCATCACGCCGTCGTCCTTAACGACTGAGATTCGGGAAATGCTCAACACATCTTCCAGATTCGCGGGGACAGCTTCAACTCCGGTATCTCCAGACATTCACCGCCGCAGACCTGCTCATGACAAACAATCGACTCCTTCCGTTCCCGGTCGCAAGTATCTCGTCTAGCTCCTCCGGGTCGTTCGAGACTCACCTAGCGCAACATACGGCCCATACAAATACGTGATCTGCTGCTTCTCTTCCATCGATCGATCCGTCCAACTCCACACGTCGACGAGACATGTTAGGGAAGTGACAAAGGCTTGGACTCCGAAAACGAGAAGATGCACGGGGATGAGCGGGTGATCTGTGAGAACAGAAGGACCGAGGAGGTCGAGATGGTCAGCTCGTGGATCTATGGAAAACTGAGGCTGTATCTTCTTGTCGAGGGAGTGAATAGTAGGACCCTCTCTGTTTTGAGAACTAACTGGACAGTGGACATTACCTCTCATCAATCCCCAAACAGCCCACAAACTCGCCGGGACATGATACAACAGTTCCATCCAGATGAACGCGTTGAACCACACCGGGGCCGGCTCCTCGAAGAATTTGTCCCGATATGTCGCGATGTAGTACTCTCGTATCGTGGTCGAGAGGTTGCTGCGGAACCAAGCTGGTTGCAAGGGGACCGTGTCGACGAGGAAGATGATGGGAATGTGCGATGCGAAGAAGAACAGGTAGGCCAGATCGCGTTTGCGACTGGGTAGAGCCATGCGAGCCATCTTTGTGGATTTGGCAGGGTGCAGGAGAATGGCCTGGTGTTGAAATTGCGCGGTGGACTGGAGAGGAACGAAGCTTCAAGTTCGTAACGCGCCCTGGCGATACCACGGGAGTGATTGTGGGTCCCGTGAACGTGGAAAAATGCCGGGTCAGGCGAGGCCAAGGTCAGTAGTCGCGTTGCGACACTGAATGGCTAAGGTGAAATTGTCAGTTTCCTCGGGCGGAAGAATGGAGCCGTGATGGGGTGAGGATTGATTAGCTCTGGCAGATTGGAAGCTGATACTCCTATTACCCGAGTGGAAGTGCACAGTCAGATAGTCATGAAGATGGCCTCAACTTGATTTACGGCTCATTTGATCGACCGTTCCACCAGTCGGAGAAGACCAATGTGTACATGAGCTCAGGACTTTGAAGCTCAGATAAAGCTGTTGGCAATCTTCAGAACTCTGCACTTGTCAGGTATAGATGAATTTGACCGACAAAGTATACTTCTCGCCCGGGCGCCGACAGTACGTGAGTGGCAGCCAAGGCAAGGCATGCTCACCCGGCTTGGGTGGAAGTTTCGAGGGAATGAGACAGTGTCCATGCGACCGGCAAAAGTGCACATTTTCGAGGTCACGAATGCTGTCAGAAACTAGAGTCAAGCGGTTGATCGGCTTTTACACCAACAAGTGATATAGAGAGACAATTTTCTGGTGAAAGACAGCGTCTGCGTGCATTGCCCGTGTCAGTTATTGATCACCTAGGTCATGGTTGGAAGCATGCGGCATAAGATAGATGCAAACAGCAGATTTAGCATATCATTATACGATATAGCGTGTACATCACTACATTATACACTTAGACAGTGTACAGTGTACAGTACAGTGATACAGTAGCGAGAATGCGCACGCTATTTTCCAATAGCAGTATCTGAAATATTCATGTTCGCAGCAGAGCAGAGGACAAAAGTAACCTAACCCGGTGTACCTGTACTTCTCTTTGCCATGGCCTAATCCTATTAGGGAGGTACCGGTAGGTCGAGTCAGCAGTAGTAGACATTCTTCCACGCCGGCCCATTCCGGTGGGGTCATCTCCAGTCCCGACCATCGAGCCGGAACCATGTTTGCTTTTTCTTGAGAAAATAAGCTTAGTGGAACCATGGAACAGCATCGAGGAGGAAAACTTAGGGTTTAAGTTGTTTGGGTTGTCCGTGGTTGTTTGGAAGTGAGAAATATAGTATGGAGTATAGAGTATAGTAGTATACCGTAGTGTATAGAGTATAGCCTATAGAGTATTACTAGACGATTGTTCATGTGGTTTGCAATCGGTGGAGTATGTTGTATGTTTAGAAAGCCTCCAGCTGATTCTTGGGCCCGAGATGAAAGCAGCTCTACCTATGCCCTAGATGATCGGGAATACGTACCTATGCTGAACCAAGGCGGATTTGTCTTTTGGCGGGGATGAGGAACTTAGTCGTTTGAGTTGAGCAGAAAGAGGTAGGTCTCATTCCCGGGATTTTACAGCTGACACGATCATAATTAGGCCGGCGCGCAGGGTTTGGACTGAATCAGCTGAGCTCGTCCCTGCGTGCAAGTGGGTAAGACCGAACGATTGTTTGAACGCAACCGCAATGATCGGTGAAAAGCTGGCAGGAGCTTCGCCTGTCTTGCTGATTGCTACCAGGAGGATAATGATTGCAGCTGTACCATCCCTCTGGTTAGTATCGAGCAAATTAGTAGTGCAGCAGTAGTAACTACAACTAGTAAGAGAAGGCACCCGAATGAATCTGGAAACAAGCCAATAATTTGATCAGCCAGCGCAGGGAATCCTAAATGAATGGACGGGGATTCATCCGGTGCTAGTCGGACTAAGTCATGGCTTGATGGGATTTTGCCGGCCCGGTCTCTTACCAAGTTATGATGCCAGATATGGGAGCTGCGGATCGGGGGGTAAGTCACTCCTCATAGGAATAAAGCATCCTATATGATGGAACGGGGTTTGTACTTTGGGGCCGTTGTGGTGTGGATCCGGTGGTCTGAACTCTGAACAGGTACCGCTTGAGTGTTGTCACCGACACCGACCACAGGCTGTGATCCACCGAGTTATCGGCCAGGAATTGAGATCAAGGCGTCTTGAATGAGAATCGCCATGCTATATGCACAATGCTTGTCGGCAACCAATCGTGTCTTTGACGTCCCGAGTCAAGGAAACGAAAAGGAAAAAGGAAAAAAGAAAAGAGAAAAGATTAATTGAGACGATCCAACATTGAGGGGGGGTTGTTAAACAGGATCTTGGTTTTCCCCTAGTCCTAGTCATCGATGATGTATGATGGTGTTTGATGTTCACTCAACCGTCGTTTTCTTTCCGTGTTGACGGGGGACGGACCCTTGGAGGCTAGAAAAAGAGACGAATGTCTACATTTCACATGTGCAGAGTGCATTCAGAACATCGCAGACCGCAAAGCAAACGAGAAGCACGAGGGTTATCACGTCACGGATTCTCACCAGATCATTGGTCGCAATGTAAGATTCTATCTCACGCTCCAAGCTCCGTGCTCCGTACTCTGTGCTCCGTGCTCCCCATTCTGGAAGACTCGGTATGGACTATGGAGTCAGTGGCTGCCGGCTCCGGGGACAGGGAAGCAGGGTTCTTGAGAGCTTCGATGTTCGTAGAGATAGAGACTAAGCTACGCCACAATCCAACATTGTCCCGACGGGTCGACGGATTCGACCGTGGGATGAGAATGGCCCATCACCACAGTACTGGGAGATGGTTGAGTGCGTGTCAATGTGTGTAATGCACCCTGCATGTGTGCTGTGCAGAGTGCGTGGTGCATACATACACATCATACATGATTTAGGTAGTGTATAACTGTCTGGCAGTCGGGTTGTAGGGCGCACCTTGTGGCGGGCGCACCTTGTGGCTTGAAAAGACGACCGGTCGAACTTCTGTCATTCGTAGCCATTTCCATCGCACAGGATAGGTCTAGGTCGGCCCATGAGTTAGCGCCGGAGAGGATCCCATTTTAGTGTGTACTGTGTAATGTGTACTGCGAGTGTGTAAGCTTCTAGTGCTTCTACCCTCTTACCGACGGTCCACAGGCCACTGGATTTTGTTGATAATGCAGCGTATCACTCGCGGACACGAAGGATTTTCTCTTCTGCAGTTGTGGCGACAGTGGCATAGTTATGTGTCTAGCCATTCGTTGGAGAGACGCGCAACCCCTAGGCGTGCAGTATCAATGTGAATAAAGGAAAAAAAGTTGTAAACGTCTATACACGCTTCTGTCTTTATTGTCATATCGACGATGGCTAGATAAGGCTACTCCCAAGCCCTAAAAACTATGATAGAGCTTGTATGTCCCTACTCAAAGTACACTGAACATTCCAAATCAAGTGTATGTTCAACTGTTGTATATCTCTGTTCAAATATGTCAGCTTACCCGGACGATAAGTGAACTGGGCAATGTCCGTTAAACTCAATCTGGTGTACTTGTTACTAGGAGAGCACTATCCTTCAAAGACCAAAACGTAGAGAGGCAAAATATTCCTGGTGTTCCATGATGTCGTGACCCCTTGTCATGTATATCTCTCCTACCTAAGTGAATGTGAGGTCAACGGGCGGAAAAATCAAACAGAGTTCTAGCAGACCGCATGTTTGACAAGACACCAATGAATGATGGGTGCTAGCGCTCATGGCAGTCGCCGGTGGAGATGAAAAGTGGAGTGGGGATAACCGGGGGATTGGCCGTCGCTGGAGAGGATCGTCTTCACCTGCGCGAGCCGTATAGGAGTACGGCATGTACTATGTAGTATATAGTTATGTACTGTGTAGAGTCTGTAGACTGTCGTGTAATCCAGCTTTCAGTAGGGGCACTAGGTCAAGACTCAAAATATGATTCATTGAGAAGGGAGCTATGAAGAAGTTGTAGTCGACGTGACTTGTGACGGAGGATCTGAGCATGGCAGAGCAAGGGTAAACGGAATATGGAAGAAGAGAAAGAAGTGTTCGGTTAGTCGTATTGTGAGTCTATGCGGCACTTTCAATCAAAATGAATTTGACTTGATAAGCTTTACTTCAACAGGAGCACGAGCAACACATACGTAGGACCCAAGTATCAAGTCGCGACCGCGATACTTTGTAAGTGCTAAGTAGTCAGTGCTAAGTTGTAAGTGGTAAGTACTAAGCGAGGAGAGGTCCTGGTCAGATCTGAATCCATGAAACGGAGCTGATTCCGGGTGCTTGTTTCGGGTCTCCACTGGTAAACACTCAAGCCCCGATTGGGGGATAGAATAGTATGGGTGGATTGCTTCCATAGCATAAATGAACAGATAAGCAAGTTAGTAGTGTCTTGAAGTCTTCAAGTTCTCTTGTATACAGGAGCTTGGGAGAGAGACGTCCGTATTGTTTTGCTGGGAACGTCTGACCCGGTCACCCGGCAACTGGTCCTGGTCAGGAGCCATCCGACTGGAACCACGCCGGGACATGGTTCGTTGACTTTGTTTATATTTCTGTTTCGTCTTACCTTTGAACGGTTGAGCTTGACAGCGCCGAGGGAGAAGAGGTGAACGGAAGTATCATGATTCATGACAGCATCTGAGTAGAAGCCCTGCACGATTCTGCAGTCTGCACTCTGCACAGATCACGGTAGATAATGCAAATGCCATTCCACCTGCAGCTGCCTTATCGATGCATGGATGATGGTAGGTTGTGCGACCACCTCGAGGGAAGAAAACGGGCGGTACGAGTTCAATCAACATTGACAGGCCAGTATAGCCGATTCATGGACGTGATCGCATTGGGATCGAGTGTGGTCGCGTCATTGATCTCGCATGACAACTGAGGATCCCGTCACCGATCCCTGCGAATCTGTGGGCATACACTGTACACTGTACAGTCCACAGTGTACCCCGGGCCAGTGATAATGAGACTGTGAATGGTGGAAGTGTGGAACAATCTCATCCTACAGCCCCTATGACTCCTTCGACAAGCAAACAGTGGCTTCTGTATTGGACAGCCGAGGTCTGCATCAGTGCATCATGGCTCGCTGACTCCTGTCAGCAAGTAATGGAGATCTCCGTCCAGGCTCTCACTGCAGCTGGTTGGAGCACTGTTTTGTGTAGTTCCCTCCCCGACCTTCCCTCCCCTGCTGAAACATACCTCCTGATAGGATTGCCACTTTAATTAGCAGGTCGCCTCCTACTCTCCTACTGGATGGGCGGACAACGCAGTGGCAGACGCAGACGCAGAAGCGGTGGGTGTTCAGTGGTTCACTCCTGCTTTGAACACGGAAAATTGACGGGGGAGAGTGGAAGATGGGGAAATGGCAGGGCTCCGATCGTCAGTGTCTATTAGTCTCATAGTCTATGGCTGTACGCCAGATGGGACCGGCCGGGGACGGAGCCAACAGCTCGAAATGGACATGGTTCCTGGATCCATTGGTAGGAATAGGATTGTTTGGGGTTCCCAACTCAATTCAATGGAGTCGCGGGGGTCGTGGGTGGATCTGGTTTCATTTCGGCACTGCGCTGTCGAGTTGTTAGGCTCGTGGTCTTTCATGTTGACATGTACTACCTCGTCATGTAGTCATGTACTCATTAGTTAGGTTCTAACGCAGTCTGTGGTAGAATGCGTCTGGGTCTGCTCGGCAATCATGTTGTCGTGATGAAGCAAGGTAATTCAGTGTAGCCGTAGGCTGTCGAAGGCTGGATCAGAGTATAGCAGAATGGGTCTGCTCGTCTTCTGTAACTGAACGTTTGTCCACTACTACGACTACGACTACGATTACGACTTCTACCAGTACGACTACCACTACGACTACTACCGTCCTTTGCTGATTCTGGCTATTGGCACCTCCCTCCACCCACTTGCAACGGTCGGAACTTCTCGGGATGTTCTAGCCTGGGTGGTGCCGGGCTTGCTATCGCACGTATCATGGGCTTCTTCCCCAGGGACATACCCAGGTGCATACAACAGGTGATGAGTACCATGATACCTTCAACCTGGTCTGCCGGCCATGCTCATTTCCCGTGATAGACCGGATTTCCTTGGTTTGAGTTCGATGCCTCAGACCTTGACCGCTTCTCTGATGCACACACGGACCACTTGCAAAGCTTTCGAAGTTTCGTCTGGATGGTTTCTCCCCCCCCACATCCCCCGTCCCCCAGTCTTTTCGACACGAGCAGAGCTGATGGCGGCTCGGAGGGACACGATCGGTAGATTCATAAGTGCCGTCCGGTTCTTATTGATGCGCCAACGGGATTGACATGTACTTTGATGTACAGGTGTCATGTAGGGAGGCCTTTCTCTTATGACTTTTTTCTATTCTATTCGTCCCCTTCGAGCTCTCGAGACATTCCGACGACCGACAAGAATACACAGTTCCACACCGTCCATTCAATTGTACACACGGTGACACTTGACAGTATCCAGTACACACTACACAGTACACACTACACACTACACACTACACAGCAGTGACAATACACACTATACTGTAGTGTTAGGTGTCTAGTCTGTCATCTGTACCCGGTGAGTACTGAGTAGTAGGTATGAATGACAACCCATGGCAGCCGGTGAGCTGTCTCATGCGCGAGGCAATCTCCTCCCAACCCACCGCGATACTTCCTATCTATCGATTTTGACCTACTCGTCGACTGTCTGTCGGGACTGCAGCCATCTCGAGGGTCTAGTTGACTAGTCGGACAGGATATTTGCCGGGGCTTGCTCCTAGCGCTCGGAGTGGTCGATGATCCGACATGCCTCGTGCTTTATCGACTCTCTCGGTTCCGAGCTGGAAACGGAACTAGTGTTTGAAGCTATCCTGCACGTCGGACAAGGGAGGGACCCACGATGTCTTTCTCGCTGCTGACATACGTCCATCCTGAAGGCGGGTGTAATTTGAAGAATATGATGCTCGTATTTCTCCTGGGAGCACCGTTTTCGAATCCATGATAGTCAGGATGGATACTTTTTCCCGCGGGGGCTTTCTGGAGTGTTTCCTCTTTGGAGGTACTCATTTGACTTTTTGGGTTTTACTTTAGACTTCTTTTTGGGCCTCTAGATGGCCTTCGATGGAGTGTGCTTGTCATCCACTCTTTTTCGTTTTACCTCTCCAGTTTGCTGATCTTCCTGGCCGTCTGCCTATTTGTTTGCCCTCGTCCTGGCTCAACGTCGTAAGAAGCGGTCGAGGGATTGCGGGTGGAAACTCAATCCCTGATGCATACTTTGACAATAGCAGCATCCCGGGAGTGTCTTCACAGCTAGTCGGTAGTCGTCGATAGATGAGGGTCGATGTATCCATTGAAGAGATGATCAGTGCCGGGCGATAATGACCTGAAGAGGCATCCTTCCCTGGCCCTGCACGTCGAAATCAAGGCCAGGACAGGGCATGGAACAGTCGAACGGTGTATGCAGAAGGGCGTGCAGGATAATTGGATTTAACGGATCGAGTATTAATTCATTCCCGATTTCTCGGTCGATCTGATTATAATTTCTTTTTCCGTCCCGCTGGCTACCCACCGAACTATAAACACCTTAGATTTACCCAGCACCCTGGGCTTTTTTCCCATCGTTGAAGCTCCTCTGGCGTGACTGTCCACTGTCTTCTGCAAAGTGCCTCACTGCCTACTGCCAGTGCCTACTACCTACTGCCTCAGTGCCTACCCGCTGGTCGTCTTTACAATACCCTGTGAGCTATCGCATGTCGTGGAGGTCTATCCCCGACGGTTCACTTCCCACAGACGAGGCCCTCGATTCAAATCACTCGAATTGAGTCATTGTGTCTGATTCAATTGCCGCACTTC
The DNA here is from genome assembly GCA_014839625.1 of Penicillium ucsense. NCBI lineage: Eukaryota > Fungi > Ascomycota > Eurotiomycetes > Eurotiales > Aspergillaceae > Penicillium > Penicillium ucsense. The sequence continues at coordinate 150,585 of WIWV01000042.1, forward strand.
TTGATTCCCCTATCAACCACCTCAACCGTCTCACTCCCCCTGTCTTCTGATCCTATTTGACTTCCATCTCTCCTCCGCTTTGTCTATCTTCCTCTCCTCCACAAATCTCCCTGTACGACCCTCTTTTTGAGGTCCTCATTCTATCGCCATGCCTTCATCCGCTCCCCTCATCCGATCAAAGTTGAATGGTCACCACGACCAAAATGGCCACAATGCCCACAATGCCCACAAACCGGAGATCCCCATCAGCTACGACATCAACATCCCCTACGTCGACGTCGACAAACTCTCCAAGATCAAAACACCCTACCCTCAATACTTGCCCTCCTGGGATCCCGTCTGGTACGATCCTCTACCACCCTTTGACTACTCCGATCCCGCTCTGCGCGTCGCGGATCAATCCATGCGCAATCTTCTCACTCCCGATGTCACGGTCAACCATATCCAACCGAGCATCGGTTCCGTGGTGACCGGCGTTCAACTCAATCGCCTCTCGGACGCCGCCAAGGACGAGCTCGCCCTGCTCATCTCCCAGCGCAAGGTCGTTGCCTTTCCCGATCAGGATCTCATAGATGACGGCCCTGCCGCCCAAGAGTCCTTCATGCGATACTTTGGCAAACCAAACTACCAGCCCGTCTCGGGCACCGTGCGCGGCCATCCCGGATTCCACGTGATTCACCGTGATGGCAATCGCGAGGAAATCGCTCGTTTCCTCGAACAGCGCACGACGACCACCCTCTGGCATCAGGATGTCAGTTATGAGATCCAACCGCCCGGGTATGTCATGCTGGGGTTGTTGCAGGGACCCGAGGTGGGCGGTGATACCGTCTTTTCCGCGACGGACATGGCCTACAAGCGGTTGTCGCCCACCTTGCGATCCTTCTTGGACACGTTGAAATGCGTGCACACCTCATCCAAGATGATTGCACACACGCGCCTGACGGGCGGGCTGGTGCGGAAGGATCCGGTGGACACGGTCCATCCGCTGGTGAGAGTGCATCCGGTGACGGGCGAAAAGTGTCTATTTGTCAATGCCGAGTTCATCACCAAGATCCAGGGCATGAAGGAGCCCGAGTTCAAGTGGATGATTGATTTCTTGATGAACCATGTGGTCACGGGCCATGATTTCCAGGCCAGAGTCCGATGGCAACCAAGGACGGTTGTCATGTTTGATAACCGTTCAACGACTCGTGAGTTTCGCTCTTCTTCTTCTTCTTCCTCCTCGTTCCGTCTCAGCCAGTTCGGTTGATGAAAACGGCTAACCATTCCACTCTTTGTCTCTCTCTCTCGTCTCCAGACTCTGCCATCGTCGACTATCTCGACGACGAGTACGGTGCCAAAGCCCGGCATATCTTCCGACTTTGTGCCTTGGGCGAGAAGCCCATCCCAGTCTATGACGAGTTCGAGTGAGACCATGTGGGCGCCCCAAACAGACATCCAATCTCTCGTAGATGTCTCTCATGAGCACCTGTCTTCTCTCCACTCCCCGTCTTTTGTTCTGTTTTCCTCTCTTCTAGAAGGACTTGGCGTATTCCGTATTGTTTTTGACGTTGATGCAAGCGCTTGGAAGAAACGTGGGTGATAGAAAAGGGGTCCGGTATAAATGTTTACTATTGGTGTTTTTCGGTCCGCTTCTGATTCAGATTCTTTGGAAATTCTTTCTCTTTGATAGACTATTTTGATCTGAAGTTTTCTTTTCTATAATGAAAATGTGCGATTCTTCCCTGCTGCGGCTTCAAAGTTGATGCCTGTAAAACTTAGTAAGATGTTAAACTTTCTTCAAGTGTACTTCCCGGGCCCTAGTGTGTTAAGTGTTTAATCCACGCTCAAAGAAAGGTAAGTGGATGTTTCCATGGTTCCCTCGTAGATGCTTTCCTTCCTACTCGGCTTCACCGTTCCGCTCTCGACTTCAGCAAAGCCCTTCGTGCAGTCTCCTCGGCGAACGCAGAAACACTTGGGTGTCGAATAAAAACTGCCTTACGCCTCACGGAGAAGTTTCCACTAAGGATATAATTCGTCAAAAGGAACCTTAACCCATCTACCATCTGGAACCTGGCACACTGAACACTACATGGCCTGAGAAGTCAGTCCGCTCCGGGCATTAAACCCTCATTCTCTCACCATCAGCAGCGTGCCGTTAGTCCTTCAATTTAGATGAGATTAGGTTTCCGACATCTATATGCCCGCTTCTGCCCCTAACCTCGACCTAGTATTCCATTCTATCTGATCCATGTGAACGGAAACGCTTAAAGGCCAGATACAAGCCGCCCATGTCTGCAGTCTCTGTGCATGGAGAAACTGGGTACTCGGTTGCATCCAGAACCTGTTGGTATCCAGAAGGTCTGTCTGGTTCCCAGGTAGGTCATGGGTAGAACGACAGCCTAGACTCTGGCAGCCATCTATTGAGCAGCCGGTGCAGAGGAGCGCTGTGTATGGGTTTGTATCACTGGAGTTGGAGCCTTGCAAGACTCCTGCTCACGGGTGGTCATTTTCAAATTTTCGTTTTGGATGCTGAGGATACTGAGTGCAGGTGGCTGTACAGAAAGACATGTTGTATTTCTCATTGTGTGTGGGCGATGGATTTGGGTTCGGGTTTATGTGGAAGTATTGGATTTGGAGTACGTCTGCATCAGGTCTGCCGTAAGTTCGATACACTCCACCTCATGACGGGACGACATTTTGTCGAGGCATGGAAAGGGCCGAGAGAAGCGAGTGCTTCTGTCTAGCCTGGAGATCGGAATTCATATTTTAGGGCCGCAGGTACACCAGATTGATGCTGTAGGTCGGACAGAGGGTCTTGGTGCAAAAGCTTGAAGAATGATATGCTTCCTTTCATTATCCATCTTTCCACCGAAACGTAGAGACGCCCGCAAACTTGTTTCTAGAGGTACAAAAAAGGGACAGAGAAACAGAGGGAAAAAATCACGAGAGCACAGAAGGGCAAATTTCATTCATCATACGAGATGAAGAAGTATGAGCTCACTGAAGGTTTTGTGATGAGTGAACTTTTTAAAGGTTTTGCAAAAAGGCCTTCAATGTACGAGGTTCACTTTCAAACATGCACCATCTTCACAGACTTGCTACTACCCTCATCGCAGCAAATCGTCAATTCGCTGCCTTAATTCTTGACACCTCTCGTTGATCTCAGGCGTCGTTGCAGTTCCGGCCTGCATGATCATCGCCAGGATCTCAGATACGCGCTCAGCTTGCGATTCGCCGCCAAAGACCAAGCCACCCATGCGGGCGCTCTCGCGGAACCACCCTTCCACAAGGTAGAGCAAGTCCTTGGCGATGTATCGGCGGTTAGAGCCCTGGAAAGGTGCCTCGTCGGTGTAGAACATCGCCTCGAGGACAGTGAACAGCGAGTCATGAGCGACCCCCAGATCCAGGAACAGATCGACCACCCAGTAGCTTGCACTCACGCTACGTTGGAACTCAAGAGAATATCTTTCCAACATGGGGAGTAGCTCACGGATGGGGAAGACCGTTTCGGACATTCGCAGTCGGCTTCCGAGGCTGCGGACCTTCTCAACGACCGCTTCATATGGTTGCGGTGTGCCCCGCTCAACGGTCCGCTCGTGAACTTCATGAATCAGCTTCTGCCACATGGCCTTGATATCAGCCGCATTGCGATAGTCGCCAATGAAGAAAATTTGAAGGCAGATGTCGTGATAGCCAGCCGGGTCTGCGTAGTGGTTGAAGAGCTGCAGAGACAATGAATTAGAATCATCAAGAAAGCACAATGGTACAAGACGAAACACAACAACGACTACTATGTGGAAGGAAAAAGAGGAGCGTCACACATACCGTACTAATGTCCGAGACCGGACCGTCCACCTCGGCAAGAACGTCGGGCTTGCGCTCTGCAGCAATACGCTCATCGTCCTTCAAACGCTGAAGAAGATCGTCTTGAATGTTGGCAACATCAATCAGATTAGAGATTTCCTGAAGCAGGCGTTGGCGCTCTTGACGTCCGACGTCACGGGTCAATGTAGAGCAGTTGGCGCGAGCGCGACCCAGGTATTCAATGCGCCGACTGAGGGGCAGTGTAAACGCGCTTTGTGCGAGCTGGAATTGAACCTCGGCCGCCTCAAAAAATCGCTGAGATTGAGCGTAGTATTGCCAAAGCAGATCGGCATGAGCGATATCGTCGTTCGACTTGCGCTGAAGATAGCTTACGACAAAGGATGACTGAGTCTGCAGGAGTCGCTCGCTCCACCCTTGTTCCAAGTACCAGTCATACAAACTCGTCAGGAAGACCTCGTCAGTTGAGTCGGAAATAACGCCATATGCCTCATTTTGCCGCTTGGCGATCACGGTGAGTTGACCATCAATGACATGAGGGCCAGAGGCTGCCTGAGTGTCAACAGCCATTATGACCTTAAAGATCAGGTCGTAACATTGTTGGCGGAACAAGAAATATTGTTTGCGAGGGTCCTGCACATTTGTGAGCAATTGCTGTGGCGTGAGCATAATACCAAACGAGCAGAAACCTACCTGATCAGGGCGCCCATCCATAATCCAGGGGAGAGCCATGTTCGCCTTATCTGAGCGCTGTGCTACGTGGAGCGCAAGCGAGATGGCGCCTGTTCATTTGGTCCGTCAGTGCGGGTGTCTTGATGAGAGCTTTGAAGGGGGATTGAGAAGATCGCCACATACCGGCAAAGAATTGATTGGAAATGTAGTTGTCCACGGCCGAGACCAGATAGTCCATGGGGAGATTTTCGGCAACCTGTTGGAACAAGAGTAAACTCTCGTTAAGCAAGTTGCGGCCCAGCTCGGAATTGGCGCCGGCCTCTGTGGCGCGCTTGAGCTGCTCCTGGGCCTTGAAAATGACCACGTCTTCAGCGCTGCAGAAGCTACCACAGCGACGACGAAGAGCATCGGCCACGGTTTCCACGTTAGACCCCTTGGCGATGTTTCGGTTCACAATGCCTTTAACCAACTCTTTGGCAATCTCGCGACCTTTGCCGGTGCTAAAAAGCTCCTCGAACGTCAACTTCAGGAATCGCTCCTTGGACTCATCAGGTAGCGAAGCCACAATCTCATCTACACGCTCATCGAATAGCACCAAAACAAATGAGATACCCTCAATGGTGTGTGACACCAATTGAACAAGAGAGTGTAAAGCGCGGTGCTCAGCTTGCAATGCCGTCTCCTGCTGCTTGTTGGACACTCGCGCGAGCTCTTCCGGTCCAGTCAACCCTTCAATGAAACTCTTGTTAATCTTGAAGAACTCCTGAAGAGAAGAGAGATCGTGCTGAATGGCACGCAGCTTCGCGGCGCCTACGGAGGCAGATACGGAGGCCGCACCATTTGGCCCCTTTCCAACACGAGTAATGCTCATCTTCCAGATGGAGCGTAGCAAACGGGAGATGTACAGAGCGATACCATCGTGACGAGGAGAAAGGTGGATAGTATCAATTGCAGGGGTGACATTGTCCTGGACAGTATTCTCATCGGGCACTGGACGGCCACCTTGTTCGATGAAAACCCGGCGAGCAAACTCCAATACTTCTGGGTCGTTGATCGGCGTGAGTCTCTGGTCCGGGGAGACTTCTACACCTTGACCACATGCAACGGCTAGTGCGGTGGCCACAGTCTCGTTGCGCCCGTACGCTTTGATGAAGTTGACAACTTCTTGTTCAAGGCCAACCTCACCTTCAGCGCTGCCGCGACTGCGTGCCAATGCCGCGAAGATGTCCACAAGACGCCTGCGACGAATGACGTGAATTCCGCTATTGGTCAAGATAGCAATCTCGGCAGCTCCCTGGTCAAATTGAACAGCAAGTTCATTGCCAAACCCACCCCCCGAAATTCCGGCTGGTCCACTGGAACACAAGCCGATATCCTCCGCTCTTCCACCAAGACTGAGCCAAACGGCCGACTCTGCCGTTTTGGCAATGTTCACACTCTCTGGCTGATGGTTCAGCCGACCGGGATCGGGCGAGGATATGAACAGTGTATCCATCTTTTGAGTGACATCCTTGCACGTAAAGCAGAAAAAGAACCCAGGTGGGAATCGCGTGGCCATTCGCGTGGGCGATAAAGATTGAATTGGGTACTTGGTGACTGCGGCATTCAGCCGTGACATGCCGTACTCAGTTGGCGCTGACACGGCAGAGAAGGCGGCATTGTTCTCGACCGGCGGCGTCTTCACATGTTGCGCTTGCATACTTGTGGGTGCACTGCTGCCGTTGGAAGAGGGCGACCAGCTGTAGGCGTTGGTGGCGCTCAGATAAATTCGATAACCTGTGGCTGTGGTGGCCACAAGATGATACCGCGACGCCTCTGCCGCAGGTACAGGGCTAATTGACACGATCTTCACCTTAGGGTTCAATGTCTCGTTAGACGCAATGATGTGTCCGATGTTAGAGTAGATGTCCAGCGCGGCCTTGGTAATCGCGAGGGAAATGGCGCCGTCATCCTTCATATGGAAGACGCGAATCGTAGAGGTTGACGACAGAGTGTAAAGAAGTCGTCGGCTGTCGTCGATCACCATTTGCTCCACATACTCGGTGGTCTTTTGCGCCAAAGCGGCAAGGTTCGAGAAACTTAATGATGGCGCGAAAGCGGAAAGCCTTGAGCTGGTGTGGTTGATTTTTCGGCATCGATTCTGAAACCAGCCTTCCTCCTGTTGATATGTGAGCTCATACACATCATTGTCCGACAGCCCTCCAAAGAAAATCCGGCCCGTAGCATCCGACGAGGCAAAGACATTGATATCCAATCCCCGAATGGACGCTGACATGCCCGTTTGATACAAGGTGACTTGCTTCGATCCATTCGCTGTGGGTTCCACACCCATGCCAAGCAAAATCACTTCTGCGGTTGTAGCCACCACAAGTAGGTGAGTGATCGCCGGCAAGAAGACTCCAGCACGGGGCCTCAATAGCTTCACTGTATTGATACTGTTCGGCTGATCCTCAAATCCGACCAATTGAGGACTCGGGTGTGTAAAATCCCAGAGGTAGAGCGCATTATCAATTGAAACCCACGCGTGATTCAGCTCAGCGAATAGACCCATGCTCGTGGAAACCTGAGCGCGGTTGTACTGATCGAAGATTTGATCTGGAATGTTGTACATCTTCACTTTTTGGAAAGGAGCCCATGACTGAGAGACTGGTATGTCGTATTCGGAAGAGAAGCCCTCTGAATTGTGCAGGTGTTAGCTTGTGTAGATGTTTGGCACTACCAAGGGAGATGAATAGACTCACGCGACAGGTAGCTGTCAAGGTCGGGGTATCGCGACTCTTTCAGAAGCGTCTCATTGATGGTGCGCGCCCCCCGTTCCTCTGTAGTCAATGGCTGCGATTGGGGGTGCGATGCGACTGGAGCGATTCGAGACATGAACGGAGATTGAGACGCAATGGCCGGTGGCTGCGGCTGCTGCTGTTGCTGCTGTGGCTGGGCCTGGGGCTTCTGTGATTGTTGATGTGATTGCTGAAGTGGTTGCTGAGAAGGCGACTGAAATGATCCATGACGAGCGACGGCAGGAGTCTGCATCCAAGCACCGGGAAGGGGACGCTGGGGCGTCGGGGGCGCGAGACTAGCGGGCAAGGTCGGATACGACATCACGACGGATGGATGCACGCACAGCTGGGGAGCAGATGGGAGAGAAAAATGCGCGACTCCCCTGCCGAGCAATTACTGATGAAAGCTTGAATGATCAAGCTATCAAGAGGAGACACAAGCGCTCGTCACAAAGAAAGGGTAAGAGAAAACAAGGTCGGCGACGGCGATCGGTTTCGTAGAAGAAGATGGACTCTCAAGTTCTTTTGCGAAAAGCGAGAGTCAACAACTGGGCCGCGCACGGGCCACCTTGTGATGATCTTCCGCCTTTGGCAGGGAAGAGCTTCCATACCAATTATTGTTCTCGCTTTCGTGTTTGCCTGACAATTGAACGGCCCTTGACACGAAGACAATCTACCATTTTTCTGGATCTAGGTGAACACATATCATAATGCTTCAATCTATGCGTCTTTCGGTTCGAGGGCCTCTTCGGTCCGTCCGCTGGAACTCCACGGCTGGTCCGACTCTACCTCCGTTGATGACGACGCTCCGAAATGATCTCAAGACTGCGATGCGAGCGAAGGACACTTACCGGTATGGCTCAAGCAAGCTGTTTCACTCAGTTCATATCCTAGATCTACTAAGAAGGCGTTCCTTCTTGAAACTCAATGCCCATGCTAACCGCCATAGACTGAATGTGCTGCGCGCCTTGATTTCAGAAACCAACAACGCCGCCAAAACCGCCTCCCCTATCCAGACAGACATCCAGCTTCTCTCGCTCATTCGAAAGCGGGCTTCGGCTGCTAAAGAAGCCGCCGAGGAATTTGCCAAGGCCGACCGAGCCGACTTGAAGGAGAAAGAAGATGCTCAAATCGCTATCCTAGAAGAGTATGCGGGCCACGTCAAAACACTCAGTACAGAGGAAGTGGCGGCCGTGATCGCGAAAGAAATTGAAACCATCAAGGAGGCCGGAAAGAAGCTGGAGATCGGACAGGTTCTGAAGTCATTGTTTGCGGTAGGCGGTGCTCTCGATGGCAAGCCTGCCGACCGAAAAGAGGTTGCTGCGCTTGTAAAGAAAGCTCTCTCTTCTTGAGCACCAAGTGCCCTATACGTGTTACCGGCGAGAACAAAGGCGAAGCTGGAGGCAGGGCAAAGAAAACGCCTGTGTATGATATGAGTGTTGTAAGAATACCTTGTAGGAGAGCCCAACTGAGGTTTCTCGACGGAAATATATAATCAAGACCCAACGAAACTACGACAAAGTGCGAGAATGAGAGCATATCAATAGCGGGCTCCATGCAGGTCATCCAGAGCTCCCAATTGATTCAAAAATGGCGGGAGTATAATGCAAATATGCCAGATCCAATCCCACGTTGACCTCGTCAGGTACAAAAAAGTGCGACACCCCCCAGAGACGTCATCACGAGACCGATCCACCACCAACGGTCTGGGTTGATAAGCTGCTCCTTGACAACGAGGTGAATGCTTGAAACGCTAAGATCACGCTTCTTTCGCGAATTGCTTCCGGGCGCTGGATTCAGAGTCGTGGTCGGAAGCATCTTCGGCGTTGTATACGCAAGATACATGGGCTGCATAATCTTGCCGTCTCCTTGAGTAAGATCCAATCTTCGAACGCCGTGATATGGATCAACCTGTACCGCAAATGCCTTTGTGCCACGGAGCATGTGATTAGCTAAGAGCTCAGACATTGGTATGTGAAGACCGGGTAAAGCCAACTCTCACCTTCACAAGCTCCGTGTTGTTGTATCGGATGTAAGTGCTTGTGTCTTTCTTGCATGGTTCTGAAAGCAGCTGGCGCCCATCTACGGCGATCGGAGTCAAGATCAGGGACCCATTGGCGAGCAGTACATAAGAACCATGCTGCCATTGCATCATACCAGTTGGGCATGATGGTTCAGTGGCTGTATCGAGTGTCAAGTCAGCGATCATCAAGTTCTTATGTAGGAATTCAGGAAGTTGAACGGCAGAGCTGGCGCGAAGTATATGCATCAGATCGACTCACGATTGGCTAGTGCACGGTACAAGGCCTGTTCATAGTACCCGTCGGCGGAGAACGAGTAGGATATACCAGTCAAATTAGGCTCAAGAAATCGGTCACGAAGAGGATCATAGAATCCCTATTCTTTGGGGTCAGTCTGGCTCCAAAGTTCCCAGCAAGAAGTAGAAGTACACTCACTGGTCCCGTGAGGACATTGTGGGATTTTGTTGTCCATGTCCCGACCAACTCATCCACAGTGGTCGCGGCCACCAGTCCAATGATCAAAGTCCAAATTGCGAGCATAGCGTGAAGCTGCCACGGTCGTTGAAGAAACTGAAGACGCGTTCATGACAAGAGCAATAAGAGGCCGTTCGAAATCTAGGAGCACCTCACTTGGCCTCGCCTCGATCCCTTCATTCAGGTGGAGACCGTAATAAACAAGGACCGCAGCAATGCGCCGGTCCACCTCTTATCGTGGGGGTTATCGCACTGGAATGATCGTCTTCTTCCCTTCCTCCACTTGACTTTCCCGCGGGGTTGACAATCCAAATGGGACTTCAGATTGCGAAGCGCGACCTGCGCAAGCGCATGAGAGAAACCTTGCAAGCACTCCCAAGTGCTGCTATTTCTCAGCAGTGTGAGTCGATCATCTGACAGATCAAAAGAGCCAAAAGCGAGCATCAATTCCAGTCATGAGCAACCGGTCAATTGTGTTGATTTATGTCACCGTTGCTAATCCGCATTTCGAGTATCAAGCGACTGTCGCGACCAACAGGTTACTCTCACTGTCTGAGTATCAGAGTGCCAGGAGCATTGCCGTGTATCTCTCGATGCCCGTGGGTGAGATGTCGACTCGTACCATTGTTCAAGACGCATTCCAGCGCGGCAAAGATGTCTTCATACCCTACATCCATACAGTCGACAAAGTTTCCGTCATGGACATGTTCGCGCTCGAGTCTTTCAAAGAGTTTGAGGCGTTGACTCCAGACAAGTGGGGAATCCCGTCTCTACAGGCTACGCAAATCCCCGGTCGGCGAAATTGCTTCCTAGGACAAGGTCTGGATCTGATTGTCATGCCGGGGATGGCTTTTGATTCTGGCTTCCGGAGACTGGGTCATGGAAAGGGCTACTACGACCATTTCCTCAAGCGATACTCCCAATGGAGCAACCGGATTCCGTTCCTCGGTAAGACTGCATATCGTGAATCCCGCGAGAGACAAAGAACAGCGATGAATGTTCTGATTTTTGATCCCATTGTCCCCCAAAAATGATGCTAAAACTCCGTTACTCTAGTGGCTCTGGCTCTCCAGGAGCAGTTGCTCGCGGAGAGTATTCCCGTCTTGGATCATGACTGGCTTGTCGATGCCATCGTTGTCGGCGATGGGCGTTACCTGGATCGCAGGTCGTAGGTCGATCGAACTCGAACATTCGACAAGAAAGGTATAGAAAAACTCAAGATTCATGCAAGGTATCGTCGCGTCTATTCTTCAGAGTTCAAACAGCCTGGATGAGAGAAACATTGTCGCCCTTGAGTAGAATTTGACCTAGAAAATGTATCGTCTACCGTCAGCGCCACGATCTTTCCACAGCCCATCACGTGTATCCGGCCGGCATCGCAAATTGGACATACCGAGAGGTCTTCGCTTCTCTTCTTCAGTCTTAGTAGCTAGGCGGACTTCGACAGCGTCGTCAACCACCAGGTTCATGAACTCATCAAATCCCTAGAAGCAACCAGACATGTCAGAAGAAGCTCAATGCTTGTAGGATAGCCTGCGACAGTTTCGTGCGCGGATTGGATAGTCGCAACGAGCTTACCCTGATCTTGCCCTCAATGCGGAACGCGAGCTGCTCGTAAAGCCAGATGGAGACCGTGCTACGCTTTTGCAACAAGCTAAAGATGAAATGGATGGGAGCCAACAGGGTCTTGCGGGGCGCCATGATGATAGAATAGAGATCTGTGCGAAAAGGTATCAAGGTCGATCAAGAGGGGAGCAGAAGAGGCGGATTCATGGATTCTCGGCGGTGGAGGTGATCTGAGAGGGATGCCGCAAGCTTTGCGTCCCGTGATTTTGTGTATGGTAAATCGAATACCCCGGCAGAATTTCAGAAGAGCCCCCCAGTCACGGGCTCCATCATCCCACCTTTCACACCCTCTCCGCTATCTTTGACGAGCTCACCTCTTCTTTTCACTGCGCTTTTTCTGAGATTCGTTCTTTTTCAACCTGCTCTGATCGAATTTCCCCCGCCAAAAATTGATACGCGGCTCCTATCTCCCACGCGCTCACCCTCCTCGAAATGGCCAGTAAGGATGGTGGGCAGGCGTTTGCCCCGGTCCTGGCGGCCGTCGCAACTATGCAAGGGAATGTGGCTAGGTCCGAGAAGGCCCAGGCGCACGAATTCTTAGAAAAGTTTCAGAAATCGGTATGACTTGACTTGATTTGTGCACCACAGAGTTTCGAAAGCTTAATGAAGCCTTGCTAACGTGTTTACCTTTATCGGCCATAGGTCGAGGCATGGACAACCACGCACGCTCTATTACAATCTCCTGATGTGCCGGTGGAGGCTAAATTGTTCGCTGCGACTACATTGAAAGGAAAGGTGGGAAGGAGAGAATCTCATTGCTCCGAGGGTGGAACAAGAAGGCTGACCTCGCATCGATACAGATCGTTTTTGATCTAGACCAATTGCCCCCAGACTCTGTGGTGGCATTGCGTGACTCTGTCCTCAATCTCCTGGTTGCTTTCGCATCGGGTCCGCGACCAATTCAAACCCAGCTATGCGTGTGTCTGGCAAGCTTGGCTATACAAATGCTTGGCTGGAAAGATGTTTTAGCTACAGTGGGGTCGGCTCTAGGCAGCAGTGCTGGGGATTGTGTTTTGGAGTTCCTAAAGATTCTACCTGAGGAAGTGACAGAAGGTCGCAAGATCAACCTCGGCGTAAGTTTCGAAGTTACCGTGTCCACAAATATTCATTGGCGGCTTCTCACAATCGTCTACAGGAAGATGAGTTGATTGAACGAACGAAGGAACTCTTGGAAGACAATGCCGAGCAGGTTATGCAGCTGTTGATTCAGTATGCTCAGTCTTCACGTAGGCAACATTGAGGCAACTCCTTATTTTGACGACTACTAATGGCATTTTGCAGCTGCCGCGGCCACCAACCCCCGTCTTCTCGACTGTATCACTTCGTGGCTCCGTGAAATCCCGGCCGCCCAAGTGATCGATTCACCTTTGATGGACGTCATCATCAAGGCTCTTGACAATGACAATTCATTTGACGCCGGTGTCGACTGCATGTGCACGTTGTACCGGGATACGAAAGATGTTCACGAGTCGCTGCCCATCATTCAAGCTCTTTATCCGCGTCTCATGGCGCTTCGCCCCAAAATTGCCGAGACCGCCGAGGCCGAGGATCTAGAAGCTTTCAAGGGTATCACGCGAATGTTCGCCGAGGCTGGCGAGGCTTGGGTCGTGCTCATCGCCCGTATGCCTGTCGAGTTCAGGGGTCTGGTGGAAGCTGTCCTGGAGTGCTGCGCGAGGGACTGGGAACGCGAGGCAGTCTCAATCACCTTTATCTTCTGGTACGAACTCAAGCAGTCGCTCACTATCGAGCGGTATAATGACGCTCGTGTGAATTATGAGGATATCTGGTCGCAGTTGATGGATATCATGGTCAAGCATCTCGAATTCCCAACCCCCGAGGAAGGCGAGACCGATCTTTTTGGGGGCGACCGGGAGCAGGAGGAGAAATTCCGCCAATTCCGACATGCGATGGGTGACGTCCTCAAAGATTGCTGCTCGGTCATTGGTGTCACCGAATGTCTCGGCAAGATCTATCACTTGATCCAGCAGTGGGTAGGCAAGTATGCGTCGCAGGCGACCAATGAGCATGTACCTCATTGGCAGGAGCTTGAGGCGCCGCTTTTCGGTCTTCGTGCTATGGGACGAATGGTTGATCCTGTCGAAACCACGGTGCTGGGTCAATTGATTCCTCTCATTGTTCAGATTCCTGAGCAAGAGAAAATCCGTTTCCAAGCCATCATGGCTCTTGCCCGCTACACTGAGTGGACGTCTATGCATCCAGAGACGTTGGAGGCCCAGCTGAATTATGTCATTTCGGGCTTCCAGCATCCATCTGCCGAGGTCGTACAGGCCGCGGCTTTGGCTTTCAAGTTCTTGGGAACTGACTGTCAAAAATTGCTTGGGGGTCACATCACTCAGCTGCACACGTTCTTTGAATCTGTGCTCGATAAATTGAAGCCAACCAGCCAGGAGGAAGTGACTGAAGGAGTCGCGGCCGTGGTATCCGTGCAACCCCTGGAGAAGATCTACGATTCGATGAAGATGTTCTGCGATCCCATCATGCAACGGATCATGACCCTGGCTAACAACGCCCAAGATGAAGAAGGTCAACGCGCCGTGGCCGATCATCTCGGATTGATCTCAATCTTCGTTCAGGTGGTGACCCCAATCGTTGCTCCTGGGGAAGAAAATCCCGCCGTGAAGTATTGTGGTGAAATCTTGCCCATCATGACCACCATTGTCATGAATTTCACTTCTTCGACCCCGATCCTCGAGCGCGTCTGCCGCTGTTGGCGTAACATGATTATCTCGTACCGAACGGCAATGATTCCACTTTTACCTACTCTTGCCGAAAGCATTGCAAATGGATTCCAGGCTTCACGAGAAGGTGGCTTCCTCTGGGCTACTGACGCTGTGGTGCGCGAGTTCTCGCATGGTGCCGAGTACGTCGACGAGGCTACCAGCAATGCCGTTTTCCATTTCTATGAACAGCAAGCGACCGCATTTCTCCGTATCATGAACGATTTGCCGCCAGAGAATTTGCCTGATGGTATGTATTGCTATCTTTTATTGCATGGGAGGTAATGACCTGACATCTTGCGTCCAAACTAGTTATCGAGGACTTCTTCCGTCTCTCTTCCGATGCCGTTCGCTACTACCCCAAGAAGTGCATTTCCTCGGAACTGGCCGTGCCGATTTTCTCTGCAGCCCTTAGTGCTCTCACCCTTCAGCAGGTCGACCCTCTTATTGCTACTCTCCACTATTATCGGGACCTTTTCAGCTTCGCCTTCGAGAAACCCCTGGTTTCCGAGTTCACTAGCCCAGACGAGGAACCATATGTGAACCCACCGGAGGTGCGAGAGGCCGTAAAGAGTCTCATCGCTTCTCAAGGTCAACTGCTTTCGCAGCGTGTTCTAGCCGGCATGATCTTTACCTTCCCTGGTGATTGTTTCCCCGACGCGTCAGCTATCATGATGACCATGTTCGAATTGCTCCCCCATGAGACAGGTGCCTGGCTCCAAAACACATTGCAGATGCTTCCCCCTGGCTCAATGAAGCCAGCCGAAGCGGAGCGCTTGATGAAGAGCATTGCCGAAAAGGTGCAAACTGGTGAAATCCGGAAGATCCGGGTCTTACTTCAAGGTGAGCAGCCCCAAGCGGTCAACTTCAGTCGACTAGTTATTATCTCTCTAACTTTCGCCTTTCATAGACTTCACCAACTCATACCGCCGTCGCAACGTTGCTCCTCGCGACGGACTCGGCCGTTTGGAGGCGACGCGTTTCCGCTTCAGCGGATGACCAGCGAAATTCTCGCATAAAATAAAATATACCCTGTCTTTCTCACGTGTATGATCTCAATATATCCTTCCTTGTCTTCAACCGCCTTCGGCTTCATGCGTTTCCCCGTCTCGAGGCCATATCAGCTATCTCGCGGTAGAAATATGCCCTCCAATGGCGGATACGAAAATCAGGTCGACTCTTCCTCCGATCTTCACCCTGCACTGTGATTGCCCGTGGGAAGAAGCAATGTGACTGTCGCAAAACTGACGGGCTGACCGCCTGCTAAGCGGGTTAGCTGCTCGGGATTCGCGCTTCAAGCCGTCGGTTCAGACTTCTCAAATCTCTACAGTATGCGCGAGGAATGAGCCTGTAGAGGTTGGTTGTCTGCTCGCGCATCTGGCATTGGCCCCATTGCTGCGGTTATATCGTAGCTTCTGGGAATTTCAATGAGGTGGTGTACTCGCAGACAGATAATCAATGCAAACGCGCAAAAGCAAAGACTAAATTGTATTGCCAAGAATCAATGTCAGACCTTGTGATGTGAAGCCGCGACCTCCGTCTGACTGCAACTGAGCAGACGAACAATAGACTGGGATGCGATCCACTGTTGTATAAACCGCGAACTTGGTTAGGTACCGATCAGCTGGGCCAGCTGATGTACCTTGCGACTCACCTTTCGTATTCTACAACTTGAGAGTATGCAGTTTCAGTAAGTCACTGATAATATGAATCGTCCGGATCGTCAAGCAAATGAGCTTAGCCGCTGACTCGGGAAATATTGCATGTGATAGAAGATCCGCCGTGACGACTTTCGGAGGTAATTCTTGTCCAATCTGCCCAGTCTTTCATTCCGTTCTTCGTCTCCAATAAGGAAAGCTAAACCGAACCCTCGAAAGGACTTCGACTCGATCATCTCTTACTATGTATGCCCCCCAAAGCACTTCGGCCGAGGCCTTGAATAGGTGACTGCTAAGGAATGCATCAATGGTTCGAATATTATGCCAAGAGGATCAGTCAGTCCGCCGAGCGGAACCAAGACTTGAGGCCCTTGGCATAAGTGGCGCGCCCTTGAACAATCAGTCAATCAGAATTGCAGAATCATCAACGTGCTTGCTTGTCTTGACAGGATTGTTCAATCACATAAATCCTCATATGGTCACCATCGAATATCGCGCTGAATCCGCTCTTGGCATTAAATATCCTCATTTGGCAAAACTTGAACAGCCGCCAAGAGCCCTCACGAAGACGGGCGAATTTCTTGGCGAATCCGGGCAGTGCACCCCGAGTCCGACTTGCAATCAGAATTCGACTCTCGAAAACGTGCTCGCTCATTAGATGATGCTCGTCAACTCTATCGACTCCAGAACCTCGATTCATGACTGAAAATCCACGCAGTCCGCTCTGGGCGCCCACAGCTTTCCGACTTGGCGTGAGGCTGCCTGCCGTATCAGTCAAAGCAGTGACGTTCACGAGGCGAGCAATGATCTTAGATGCTATCATTCAGGGACACGCCCCGTATCATAGGGCTCTGATTGAGCGACGGTCTTACTCTGCACCAGGCACAATGACTGGCGGGTCGAACCTCGGGAAACCATGAGATCAATCACTTAAAGAGCGCAACGGGCTCGCTCAAATCTCCGTGTCTGTCAATACTCATTCGCCTCATTTTCTTCTTCTGATCGCTTCCAGCCGATCGTATTCCTCGTCATGATACCAGCAGTGACTGCCAAATATGACTGGATCCTCGCGATCACCACCATTGCATTCGTCTTCAGTGCTTTTGGAAACGGTGCCAACGATGTCGCCAATTCATACGCGACCTCCGTCGCGGCGCGTACGTTGAATATGGCCACGGCCGGTGTGCTTGCGATCATTACAGAGTTCATCGGTGCTGTCGCCTTGGGTGCACGTGTCACATCCACAATCAAGAACGGTATCATTGGGATTGACCGGTTCGGAGGGAAACCCGGCGCTCTGATGCTGGCCATGGGCTGCGCCGAGGTTGGCAGCGCAACTTGGCTGATTATTGCAACTCGCATGGGCTTCCCAGTGTCAACGACTCAAACTGTGGTCGGTGCTCTCATAGGCGTCGGATTTGCCAGTGAGGCCTCGGTAACTTGGGCCTGGAAGAAGGGAAGTGTATCCCAGGTGGCTGCGTCCTGGGGTATTGCACCTCTCATTGCTGCTGGATTCTCTGCCATCATTTTTGCCACACTCAAGTACAGTGTTCTTGAGCGTCGG
Organism: Penicillium ucsense; assembly: GCA_014839625.1. Taxonomy (NCBI): domain Eukaryota; kingdom Fungi; phylum Ascomycota; class Eurotiomycetes; order Eurotiales; family Aspergillaceae; genus Penicillium; species Penicillium ucsense. The sequence continues at coordinate 167,919 of WIWV01000042.1, forward strand.
GATCCTCTGAAATGGGCCATGCGCCTTATTCCCTTCTACTTGGCAATCACTGGTGCCATTCTGGCTCTCTTCATTGTTGTTGAGGCCCCCACTGCACCTTCCCTCGAGGAATTCGGTGCCGGTAAAGCTGCGGGCATCATCATCGGTGTGTTTTTCGGCTGCCTCCTCATCGCTTACGTGTTTTTCATGCCCTACTTCCATCGCCGTCTCGTGAAAAATGACACCCGTGTCAAGTTCTACCATCTTCCCATGGGCCCCCTCCTCTTGCGGGAGAATGTGCCCCTGTACTTCCCAAGCAAAAGCGAAAGAGCCGTCATCAACTACTACGAAGATGCCTACGGCGAAGTTCTTGCCGGTCAGAAGGATGCCCATAAGCGAGCGGGGGCCGAGAACACGGACGGAACGGCTGCCTCACCCGATATCGTTGGAAACAAGGGCCCCGCCGAACGAACCGATGGCGACGAAGAGAAGAACCTGAACTCCCTGAACTCGTCACCGGAGATCAAGCCGCGAAAGAAGCATCTGGAACCAAAGGAACGCTTTATCGATCCAGTTCGTGACCTGCCATGGACGAGCCCCAAGAAGCATCTGGGCTACTTGAAATGGTTCTTCTTACAAGGCGTCACCCGAGATGTTGTTACTCACGATTCGGCTGCCCTTCGTGCGATCCATGCTCGTGCTGACCGGTACGACGATCGTGTTGAGCATCTATGGACGTACTGTCAAGTGGCCTCGGCTATTATGATGTCCATCGCTCACGGTTCCAACGATGTTGCCAACGCGGTTGGACCCTGGGCTGCCGTCTATAGCACCTACCATGCCGGTGTCGTCGAGACCAAGGCCCCCACGCCTGTGTGGTTCCTGGTTGTTGCCGGTCTACTCCTTGGTATCGGCTTCTGGTTCTTCGGGTACCATATTGTCCGAGCCCTCGGAAACAAGATCACTCAGATGTCTCCGACCCGTGGGTTTAGCGTTGAGCTCGGAGCAGCCATTACTGTCCTTTTGGCCTCCCGACTGGGACTGCCTGTGTCCACGACACAGTGTCTCACTGGCGCCTCGATGGGTGCTGCGCTCATGAATTATGATCTGGGGGCTGTCAATTGGAGACAGTTGGCATGGATCATGGCTGGCTGGGTTCTCACTCTTCCTTGCGCTGGACTTGTTTCTGGATTGATTTGCCTGATGGCACTCAACACACCTCACCTGTAGGTCTGGCGATCGCCTCGTCTGAAGAAGGCAAACCCACACACGCGTCAAATGTATATATCCTCCGGATGTGAAATCCTTTCATGATGAACTCGCCGCGATGACTGCAACCCGCCCTTGCAGGGCTGTAGATCTTTGTCCTTGACTTCTTGTTGCAATATTTCCGATTAATCGATGCTGTGGGCGGTCTATTTCAAGGTCTCGGATGACTCAACGAAGGAGCGCAGGGAGACTCTTCTCTTTCAACGAACGACTGGAGACATTGGAAGAGTATGGCAAATCTACCTATACAGGACTTGAAGACACAGGTAATAAGTTACTGACCAGTGACAGGTAGGTCCGACGGGAGGTACCTACTAGTACTACTAATTGCTGGCTGGAAACTTGGGTGTTCCCATGTAAGGTACTACCTGGCACAATCACTCGAGAGGCATGTATGTAAACCTGTAATGCATGCCATCGTGCGCCAAGCTGAAAGTAGCTCAAATGTACATCGCTTCAGTTCGGTAGTTCGTTCGAATTCGTACTGTATTTCTGTCCTTACCCCACCCCGTAAGTAATGAGTCACATGTTGGCCAGTCACGAGCCCCGGTCGCTGATTCCATCTGAACGGCATCTCCGCACTTTCGGGAAGGGGAACGCCCGCGCTCGGCTCCAGCCTCAACCTGCTTGACCTTCGCATTGAATCGGGCTGAGAAGCGCATCCACTGGCCCCCCGGCAGTCGTGCTACCTTGTTCGCTCCTCTTGTCCACTTCTTACCTGCTGCACCCCCACGACCAACTCCGTCGGTCTGCGATTTGACTCTCAGCTAGTCCCTCGGCCCTCTGACAGACGGGGAAACAAGCTTGAACCTGTGAAACCCGATCAGCCTCAACCCCACGTGTAGTGGAACGGGGTCAGCTTCCGCCCTCGCTGCGATCGTCGCGCATCCCGCCTCGTGCGCTCATGGCACCCTATGGTGCCCCCATTTATTAAAGCAGACAGCATGGGCGACACAGATGACCACGATAATGATCAAAGCACTACCAAGCGCCGGCGACGAAGCCGTCGTGCTCCCTCGGATCGCAAGTTCGAATGCTCCCACGAAGGCTGTGGGAAGAGCTATTCGCGCGCCGAGCATTTGTATCGGCATCAGTTGAATCGTATGCGTTTTCCACTCCGATCAGTGCACAAATTCAAACATTCGCGATATCGCTAATCGCCGACGTGTGTCTTATCTTTTTTGTTTCGTGACAGATACCCCCAAGCAGATCTTCCGCTGCGATTTTCCTAATTGCCATCGCTCGTTTGTTCGCCAGGATCTATGTCTCCGTCACCGCGAACGACATACGACTCGTGGCTCGCAATTACAGAAGCGCGATAGCTTTTCTCATGAAAATATGCATGTGACTCCACCCAAATCCCTCATGTCCGTCGTCTCGCCAGCGTCTCCCTCCGCGGCGCCGAACGACTACCCTTTCTTGGCGAGCCATCCTGCGGCCAGCACAAAGTCTCCCTCTAACTCGACCAACACCTACTCGTTACCTACTACCACCCCTACTACGATTGATACGAATGGCCTGCCGGTCTCGAATTATTCCGATTTCACCAGCGGCATCAGCCAGGCAGATCCTCCACTGGAATTCGACTCTATGCAAAATGCATATCCCATCTTTGGCGGAGAAACCTACAACCGCTCCCCCTTTGCGATGGCTGATGACTTTGCAGCATGGCTGTTCAGCGAGCCATTAGCTCCGCTGGGCTACGGCATGATGCCGTTTTCACAGAACCAATTCTACGTGAATGATCCCTCGTACAACAATTTCTGCGCTGTCATTCCACAACATCCGATGAGCGTGACGAGCATACTCGATTCCTCGTCTCTGCCGGCGATCATCTCGGAAGAAAAGCGACAAGAGATTCTCCATCTCATGGCGACCCGCTTCAATGAGGCCGCCTCGTCCGCCGAAGGCAAACGCAAAGACGCGCTTATGGATGGAGACCTCAACAGCGACCGCCACGTGCTGAGCCTGCGCATGATGCAAACGTACATCGGCTCCTACTGGTTCCATTTTCATCCGCAATTGCCCATTCTTCACCAGCCTACCTTTTCTGCTGATCGTACACCAACTTTATTGCTTCTCGCTGTAATGGCGATCGGAGCAGCCACGCTGGACAAGGCGCATGGTCAAGCCACGACGGAAGCTGCGGCGGAATTAGCGACGTTCATTGCCTGGCATTTGCGGTGGGAGATTTTCATGGATCCAGACTTTCGGCCTCCGGCGCGGTTGTGGGTGTTTCAGGCACTGTTGCTGCTGGAGGTATATGAGAAATCCTTCTCCACCAGGGCCTTCCACGAAAGGGCCCATATACACCACGATACGACGTTGACATTGATGCGTCGCGGGAGTTCTCTCATTGGCCGGTCGTCCTTTGACACTCCGGAGTCAAGGGAAGAGGACGAATCTTGGACCCACTGGATCAAGGCTGAAGCGACAAGACGTGCCGCCTTTGCGGCCTTTGTACTCGATTCAACACATGCGACCATGTTTGGACACTCTGCAAAGATGGTCGCCCATGAGTTACGACTACCGCTGCCGTGTGATGAGGCTCTGTGGGCGGCAACGAGTGCCGCTGAAGTTGCTCGGGTTCAGTCAAGTCTGCAGTCTCATGGAGTCCGACCAGTCATGTTCCTCGATGGGCTGAAGCGCACGCTGAATGGACAACCGGTGCGAACCAACACATTTGGTCGCATTGTCCTCATGGCTGGATTGTTAAGCGTGAGCTGGCACTTGAACCAGCGAGACCTTCAGGTGAGCTCGCTGGGCGTAGGCCAAGCTCTCGGTGGCCGAGACAAATGGAGAACCGCGCTACTACGAGCCTATGACAATTGGCGCCGGGACTTTGACGAAGCACTTGGCCCCGCTATCACTGCGGAGTCCGAGTCGCGCGATGTGCTCCACGGGTTGGCACATATGGCCTCGCACGTGGATATTGCCGACCTCCAAATATTTGCTGGTGCTGGACGCCTGATGGGTCGGTCCATCACCGCCCGAGACTACAGCGCTGCGCGAGAAAAGACCGTCCGCTGGGCGAGCAAGGCCTCTGCGCGCGATGCCACCTTCTATGCGCTCAAGTTCTTGAAAACGTGCTTCTTGGACCCCTCAATCGAGTCGGGAAGCTATGTGGCTCGTGATGACTACCTGTTGAACCGGCCGTGGGTCATGTATTATGCGGCGCTTGTGGTCTGGTGTTACGGATTTGCGCTGGATGGCCCGCTGCGGCCTATGCCGGCCTTGGCGACTTATGCGGATCGACGACGAGACATGCACAGCTTTCTGGCCCGCGTGGGTGGTGTTGGGGAACCTAACGATCTTGAGGGAATACAGGGGCGCAATGGTTGCCTGGGGATGTTGATGATCTTGCGGGATTCATTTGCCAATCCTCGGTGGGAGTTATTGGGCGAGGCTGCGCGGCTGCTGGACAGCTGCATTGCCAAGCTACAGTCCTGAAGGTCATGACAGGCATGATATTGTTCAGCTTTACTAATTTGGATGTACACGACCAGGCATGATGCTAGATCTGTACATGGAACATTGCGAGCTATAGACACTTGCGACTCGGAATACATGACTGTGTCGGTAATTGCCAGACGCATTGACATGCACACAGTGATCTTCTGCGCATGACTTTATCCAGATGCACCAGAGAGAGTACTCGTCCGAACTGCCCTGTAGCGTAATAAACAGGATCTTTGTTCCATCGCTATTGATGTTAGATCGACTTTTATTGAGACTCCACCACTACAGAGTTGTTGACGTGGTTGCCCGATCAACCGGGCAATCTGCCCACTCCGCCCTTTTGCAACTCGCCGTCTCCAAAGATTCGTCCGTCCGTCCACCTCTCCTCATTTGACTTGACATCCAGCACGTTTGCCCGAACTCACGATCCTCGAAAGAGAACCTCTTATACCGCAATGGTGAGTCGACAAGTCCTCTTTCAGCGCATGATTCCCCTTCGGAATGCCCACGATGTCCCTCCGCCTCCCTTGTTCGATCGCCCTCTTCAACACTCTCCCCCTTGTTGACGAATTACCATTTTCGTCCGTCGCTGGGCTTTGACTTTCCCGCCCCCTCCTCTCATCCCTGGATCAACCCGGGTCGCAGTCAGACACTGGGATTGGTTCTCCAACGGACCTCTCTCACTGTCTATCACGCCGCCCATCACACATTGTTGATTGCTCCTCTCACTTCTTCACCATCCATCTTGGAGATCTGCGCGCACAACAAACTGGCAGTGCGCATCTACGACATCTACCCCCCCATCCACGACTGTGTCTTGTCGATTCCATTTCACACACAAAACATACTACACCGCCACAACATCACAACGACTTTCTCCCCGTATCCACCATGGCTAACAAGCACGATCAGGCTTCTACCAACTACAAGGAGGCGTTCTCGCTGTTTGACCGTCGCGGCACCGGTCGCGTTTCGGGTGACTTGCTGGGCGATCTGCTGCGCGCCTGTGGTCAGAACCCCACACTTGCGGAAATCAGTGATTTGGAGAAGACGGTGGGCGATGAGTGTACGTACTCTATTCCGAACAGATGTGGATGGTAGCCTTCTTCGCTTTGCGGAGATCGCACAGACGACTGGAGACCTCGTGTCATGATGGATCGTGAATATGAGGCTAATGATTTCCGGACAGTCGACTTTGACTCTTTCCTGAAGATCTTGAACCGCCCCGGTGGTTTCCGCGAGCCTGGCGAGCCAGAGGAGTACTGTCGAGGATTCCAGGTCTTTGACAAGGATATGACGGGGTTTATTGGCGTCGGACAGTTACGCTACAGTACGTACAATGTCAAGTGACCGCTATGGGCACCCATTTCATCGTCACGATAGAAACAGTCGCAAGGCGACGACGAAGAGGCAGAAGAAGAGGAACTCCTGGCTAACCATTTGCGCTTGTTCCGCATGCAGTTCTGACCAACCTCGGTGAGAAAATGTCCGATGACGAAGTCGATGAGCTTCTCAAGGCTGTCGACACGAGCTCCGGCGAGATCAACTACACCGACCTTGTGCGCACCATTCTGGCCAACTGATACCCTTTTTGACCATGTTTTGTTTTGTTGTTGTTCTCGGCTTATTCCTTTTACCCTCGGCTGGACTGTTGCCCTTTCTTCTTCTCTATTATCTTTATGTGTGATTGATGAATTTACGTTATGGACATGGACTTTTACTCTCATTCTTTCTTGTTTTCCTCTATTCTGAACAGGGAGACAGTGTGCAGCTTGATCGGGCTGTCAGATGATATGCCTGGCTCTCGTTGATGCGTGTATGATGCGAGGAGCTCCAATAATTGGACACTACTTTGTAAGAGAAAATCAGTCAAAGCTGTCCAGTTGCACCATTGTGGGTGTTTCCAACTAGTAATATCTTGAGAACACTTGAATGACGTTTCGACATCCACGACGTTTCCGTGCAAGACGAAATGCTCTGCCTCGGCACAGTCAAGATCTTCTATAGACATCTTTGATTCATGTCGGCAATCTCGCCAACAGCTGAGATCGCACATATCATTGAGACTCCCCCGCCCAGCTCCTCCACTCCTTCTCTCCAACGCCTTCACTCCCCATTTTCTTCGTCTCCACCAACGCCCCCGGCAACACATACATCGCCGGCGGTCTCTCCTCTTCTCTCCTTTCCTCTCTATCTCCGTCCCCATCTCGCTGTCCCTGCCCATGTCCCTCCGGCCAATGAACCCGATCCAAGTAATACCCAACAACCACCCGACACCGTCCACACCGCAATAACACCCTCTTTTCGATTCCGTCCTCCCGACGAATGAGCGTTGCGCGCCGGTCTGGAATAGTCGTCGACAAGAGGAGAGTCACGTGCTTTAGCGTCTTCGAAGAAGACGCAGTGTTGGTGCTGGGCTCATCCTCGTCGGAGAAAGAGCGCAACTTCTCCAGGGGCAGGATGAGAGCGGCGTCTGCGCCGGGGGATTTGCGGCGTGGGAGGGTGGCCAGGTCGCGGGTTGTGGAGAGGAGGAGATGGTTGCAGAAGCGGCAGTGTTGGGTGCGGATTGAAAGCTTGGATGATGTTGATGTTGATGTTGGTGCTGAGGTTGTTGTTGGTGATGAGGGGGATGCAGCTTGTAGGTGGGATTGTGGTTCTTTGGGCGAGGGCGAGACTGATTGCATTTCGTCGGTCATTTTTGGACCGTCTTGGAACTGGTTGTGAAACAGCGGCGGTATATATGGAGACTTCTCCGTTGGAGGTAGGAGATAGAAGAGTGAGTGTGATAGAAGCGGTGGAGGTTCTTTTGACGTGAGGTCACAAATCGCGACTCGTGGTCTGTCGTGGCGGAAAGGATTTCAAGAAGAGGGAAGTTGAGTAGGTCTTATATACTAAACAGCCTGACGGTATACACTGCGTTTCCCCGTGCGCGCGGTATTCAAGTATCACCTTATCGATCAAGATTCCGTGTCCAGAAATCTCAGCCTTGATACTCAGAGCGAAGAGTGAGAGTCTGGGGTTTTGCACGAAGATCAATCTGAAGACATCGTTAGCAAAGAACAGAAACAACACTCCACTGATCGTGTCTGCTTCTCAATTCCAGCAAAATTCCAGCGTGCCGATACCGGGGGACTGACTTTGTGCGAGACAGCTTTGTAAAACACTACTTACCGGGTAAGCGATCTGACAGGTATTCCCTTTGCCAGACGAGAATGTCAAAATGCGAAATGACGGAGCGGGGAGGTCTTGGAGATCTCCAACATATCGTAGGCGGTAAGTTACGACTCCCAACCCACGAGTGACTGGTGGAGTTTGGCCGTCAACTAACCCGAGCTTAACTGGCCAACATTCCATGTAGGTATGGCTCTGTCGCTGTCTCCCGGAAGTTATTTATGTGGAAGTTTCACTTGTATACGTAAGAAGCAGAAGAAGTAGCTGTAAGACACGCAGAGAGAGTTTCCTAGTTCCGCTCAAGGGACAATAAGGGTAAAGAACAAGTGGAGTCAGCTTGCGACGCCATGGCATTATGTTGAAGCGAGTGGAAGATAGATCGCCAGCCTTTAAGACATTGATTGAGTGTGAATTTTCAAAGTCAACTACGATCTCTAATTCTCTAAAACTTTGTGGGAAATGTTTTTGAAATCTCAGGACTCAATTCATTTCATTAAACGCATTAATTCATATCTCGGGTGATTATGTCCTTTGATCCCATCAAGTCATGAGGAGCGGGGAAAAAAAGAATTTACACATAAAGGAAAAAGTCATATCACGAAACTCCGTTCCCGAATCAAGTCATACAATCCAAATCCAATGAACTGTGGTGACCTCCATCAAAGCTCATCTCACCTTATTACAGATTATTCAGGAGACCCTCAACTAGAGGAAGCAAGCCTGCAACATCCGTAATAATATTATTGGTGTTGTTGACAAACTTGGGTGTCAACAGATCTTCGGCGTTGGTCAAGAGACCAGAGATCTTCTTGATCGAGTCGGGTGAGATCAAGCTCTTGATCTGTGGCATGCTGCCGTCGACCTCGGTCAACAGACCCTTCAGATCCTTGACGGTCTCGGGAGTCAGGAGATCATCCGCATTGGTGAGAAGATCGGCGATCATCTTGATGGAATCCGGCGCAATCAATTTCTTGATCTCGGGCATGCTGCCGTCGAGTTCGGTCAGGAGACTCTTCAGATCCTTGACGGTCTCGGGAGTCAGGAGATCCTCGGCATTGGTGAGAAGACCTGCAAGTCCCTTGACAGTCTCGGGAGTCAGGAGACTGCCGGCATTCTTCAGTAGGCTAGAAATCTCCTTCACGGATTCAGGCGTCAGAAGGTTCTCAGCGTTCGTCAGAAGACCAGCAATGCCCTTGATAGACTCGGGGGAGACCAGTTTCAAGATCTCGGGCCAGCTGGCGTAGATCTCAATCATCAGCTGCTGCAGGTATTTGATAACCTCTGGAGTGAGCAATTTGCTGGCTCCGTCGACCAAGCCGCTCGTTTCAGTCACAAACTTGGTTGTCAGCAAGGAAGTACCGTTGCCAAGCAAATAAGTGAGGTTCTGCAGAGTGGTATGGTTCAAGAAGTCCTTCTTGATGTCTGGGACCACGGGGACCAGGCCGTTCAGCAGGTCCGATAGACCGCCGACCACGTACGGAGTCAACAAGTCGTTTGCACCCGTGATGAGCGACTCGGTCTCGTTGACAAATGCGGGAGTCAAGAGGTCATTGGCATTGGTCAGCAGGGAGTTGATCTCCTTGATGCTGTGAGGAGTGAGCAAGTCGTTGGCGTTTGTCAGGAGTGAGTTGATCTCCTTCACCGAGCCTGGTGTGAGAAGGTCATTGGCGTTCTTGAGCAGTGCAACAAGCTCATCGATAGTCGACTTGCTCAAGAGACCCTTAACCGCGGGCAAGATCGGAGTGATTTCGTCGAGGATACCCTTGAGCGAATGCGTCAGCTGTGGAGTCAATAGCTGGTCGGCATTGGTGACCAGATCCCGCGTGGCGTTGGCGAATTCGGGTGTCAGCAATTCGCTGCCGCTGTAGAGCAGGCTGGACAGCTCGTGGAATGTCTGTGGTGTCAAGAAGCTCTTCAGCTCTGGCAGCAAGGGCTGAATCGAGTGAAGTAACGTCTTCAAGGCGTTGGAAACGTCCGGAGTCAACAGTTCGGACGCGCCCTTCACCAGACCTTGGGTCTCGGTGACAAATTCCTTGGTCAGCAGAGAGTTGCCATTCACCAACAAGTTGGTGAGCTCGTCGAACGTCTCCTTGGTGAGGAAGCCCTTCAGCTGGGGCAGCAGGGGGACAATGGAGTTCAGCAAGCTCTTCAGAGCATTGGACACGTCGGGAGTCAACAATGCAGATGCTCCCTTGATCAAGCCTTGAGTCTCATGAACGAACTCTTGAGTGAGCAGGGAGTTGCCATTGGCCAACAAATTGTTCAGCTCGTCCAAAGTCTGCTTCGTCAGGAAGGCCTTCAATTCGGGCAGCAAGGGCGTTACGGAGTTCAGCAAAGTCTTCAGAGCGTTGGCAACGTCCGGAGTCAACAGAGCCGACGCGCCCTTCACCAGGTCTTGAGTCTCATGCACAAACTCTTGGGTAAGGAGGGAGTTGCCGTTCGCCAGTAGGTTGTTGAGCTCATCAAAGGTCTGCTTGGTGAGGAAGGCCTTGAGTTCGGGCAGCAACGGTACCAGAGAGTTAAGGAGGGTCTCAAGAGCGTTGACATTAGCCTGAGTGAGCAGACCAGAAGCGGAATTGATGAGCGAGTGCGTTTGATCCACGAATGGCTTGGTGAGCAAGGCGTTGCCGTTGGACAGCAGGTTTGTGATCTGATCGAAGGTGGACTTGGTGAGGAAGCCCTTGAGCTCGGGTAGCAGTGGCAGGATGGAGTTGAGCAGCTGCTTGAGAGCGTTGGAGACATCCGGGGTGAGCAAGTTGGACGCGGCGTCGATGAGGCTGTTTGTCTTCTTGATGAACGACGGGCTCAAAAGGGCATTGCCGTTGGTCAACAGGTTCTGAATGGCATTGAGTGTGGAATCCGTCAGGAGCTTCTTCACTTGTGGAAGCAGAGGCACCAAGGCATTGAGAAGATCCTTGAGCGCGTTGGAGACTTGCTGGGTGAGAAGATCCGAAGCGGCATTGATGAGGCTGTTTGTCTTCTGAATGAATGACGGGCTCAAAAGGGCATTGCCGTTGGTCAGCAGGTTCTGAATGGCGTTGAGTGTGGAATCCGTCAGGAGCTTCTTCACTTGTGGAAGCAGAGGCACCAAGGCATTGAGAAGATCCTTGAGCGCGTTGGAGACTTGCTGGGTGAGGAGATCCGAAGCAGCATTGATGAGGCTGTTTGTCTTGGCCACAAAGTCCTTTGTAAGCAGCGAGTTGCCGTTGGAGACAAGGCTCTCGATGGCAACAACGTTGGGTTTGGAGAGCAGAGCATCGGCATTCACCACAAGTTCGTTCACCTTGTCGATGTTGTTGAGCAACTTCTCCAAGTTGTTCAGGTTGTTCTCACTCAAGAGCGCGTCGGCCTTGGAGAGGATGTTGCCGAGTGTCTGGGTGTTCTGCTTGTTGAGCAACAAGTTGGCATTGGCGATCAAGTTCCCAATAGCCTGGGTGTTGTCGTTGGACAGAAGGACACGGATGTTGGTGTCCACAGGAGGTGCCAATGAGGTCGACAGATACTTGAAGGTGTTTTCGATATCAGAGAGCAAGGAAGGATCGAGAAGACCCGTCAATCCCTTGAGGAGCTGATCGAGATCAGAAAAGATCCCGCCGAGCCCACCGGAACTGCCGCCACCAGTCAGGCCAGAGAGAAGGCCGTTGAGCTTGTTGGTCAAGTCGGCGTTGGCAGCCGAAGACCCAGACGAAGAACTGGAGCCAGAAGAGCCACTGGAACCGCTGGAGCCACCGCTAGATGCCCGTGCGGAACTTGTCTCTGACGGAGACGAATTCGGTGCGGCAGTTGTGACGGTGACAGCAGGGGCCGTTGTACCGACACTTGGGTTCACAATGCTTGCCACGGGATCCGGTGACGGTGTGTTGCCCGCTGGTGGGTTGTTGGTACTATCGACACTCCCAGCATTGTTGCTTGACGGCTGACTCGCCACCGGCGGAGGTGCCTGACTGGCAGGCTGAGTGGTGGCTGCTGGAGGAGCTTGAATCGCCGCGGGCTGCGTGTCTGCCGGCTGAGTATTGGCGACGTAGACATTTGGACTGGGAGCCTGACTTGTCGGAGTGTCGGCAGCAGGCGCGGCAGCCGTATTGGCAGCAGGCGCAGCAGACGTATCGGCAGCAGGCGCAGCAGCAGCAGGGCTGGGAGAACCAGCTTGAGGTGACGCTCCTGCGACGTTGGCCGCGGCCAGTAGCGCAGTCGCGAAGACTGGGATCAACCGCATGATGCTGGGTGGTCGAGAAGAGCAGTATATACCCTTGAAAGTCGGGTGCTACTATTCCTCCAGTCCAGTTCCCTTTCTGGGCGTCACTCTTTCTCCCCTGTCTGGGACCTTTCTTCCTTCTTTCTTTTCGCAAACCCTTCGCGTGTCGGCTTTCCCAGAAACTCTGCAGAACAGCCACGAAAGATTAGAGAGAAAGAAGAAAGTGTCTGGAATACTAGAACAATCGCGGACACATTGACCGGGGATGCACCATATCTTTATTTTGGGGAGTAATTGATCGACCATGATAGATATCGTTTTAGGACATAACCCTCCACCTGGCCCACTTCCGCACGACAGGGGAGCTATCCTCGGGCTAGGGCACGCACCGGGGGATAGATCGACACCGAGGTATGCAGAATAGGCACCGAGATGGGTCGCCCATGTGAATATACTAGCATCTCCCGCAGTCGAGAGCGCCATTTTCAGCGCAAGACCCTTGACCATGATGGGCATGGGCTTGACCCGCTCAGATGGGCACCACTTGGGGTAGAGGCGGGCCTCTTGCCGTATTTTGATTATTTTCCATTGCAAGGCTCGAGATCGCCGGGCATCACACTTTTCCAGCTAGGGCAGACTCAAGAGGCATCTCATGGACGACAGATCATCACCAGAGCCAGGAGAATGCCATTCACCCGTAGTCATCTCTTCTTGAGTGACATACAGTACGTGCTGGAGACTCGAATAGTCGTCGAACGTCCCTCGGCATGATGCAGGGCCACTTCAGGCCCGCTCCACCATCAATTAAGGTGCGCGAACGCCTTCACATGTGCTGGAATGGCTGACCGCACGGTCTGTGAGTCTGGATCCTTTCCTCGAGCAAGACAAAAGAGGGGGAAATTGAATCCCACGGGGAATCTGTGGCTGTTCGCTCGGCTCCCGCTTGCTTTGGCACTATACAAAAAAAGACAGCTCAGGGCCCGTGACAGAGCCAACCAGGCGGGGACGAACTCCACATCGGCTGCGCCCAAGCGTCGACGATGAGCAGCCCATCTCAGAGTTAGCGTTGCATCTCGGACCTGCTTTGGGGAGCTAGGCAAGGCTTGGGCCAGCTCGTGGGCCCGAGGGGGAAAGGGCTCGGCCAGGTGCCCCTAGATTGGCAATGATCCTTCCTGGTGTGGTGCGCGATCACTGTCGAGTGTGGACGGGGGACTATTGCGTTTGGGGTTTCCTTACCCCGGACCGTCCGTCGTTCGGAGGCCAGTGGGGCAAGACTTAGTGGACGCCTCTGAGAATCTTGGGACGAACTGATTGGGTCTACAGTATAGACTTTGGTGGAGGCAGGGTGCTCGACCGCAGTAGTCTGGTTAGTCGTCTCGTTGACCGGTCAAACTGTGAGCCAGCATGAATGTCGATCTTGTCTGGAACGGGTCGAGGGGAACGGGAAGTGGCAGAGGAGGAGATCCTGCGTCAGCCGGGAACCTGGAAGGAGTTCGGGTGCTGAGCACCTCAGGTGACCGGCAATTCATGACTAAGGATGTCAATGGCAGGAGGTGGATTTGATCACTGGATGCACTCGACCGGACCTGGTACCACTACCCATACTGGTACAGGCAGTGGTAGACCCGTGCCTAGCCAGGCACGCAGAATCTGTGAGTATATGTTTATGTGGTGTGTGCGAGATACTTGCGACGGGTGTCAAACAGTGTGCCACTGGGAAAGTGGCCGCTGGCCCACTGTAGATCCAGTTGGATCCAGAGGCTGTTGGACACTCAAACAGTCGTCTCGTGACAAGATCGAGAGGCCGCTCTGCCTCCGCCGAGGTCGCTCTCTGTCCAAGCCCCAGGAATCGGCCACTGCGTCATCTTCCCTCTCCAGCTTCTCGAAATAACGCGAGCGATCGTCCGTCTCATTCTCACCCAACTCTATTGAGTCAAGTCTTACACGGTTCACATCCACTCGGCCTCCCGCTCGGGTGCCAAGTTGAGCCAACTCGTGTCAATCCGTCTTCCCCGCAAAGCCTCGAGGTGACGGATCATCCACCTGCGGGTTCTCGTCTCCACCGGAAGCGAGCGCCGCTAGCGTGGTTAGGAAAGAGAAAAATCAGGGCAAAGAGGTTGGAACAAGAGTCGTTTGTCGAAGTTCCGTTGTGGTCCGTTCACTCAATGGGACTTCAAATGTTGATGGTTCGTTCCGTCATGAGTTTAGTGATTGACTTGTTGACCGGGAGCTAACCAGCGCGGGGAGTAAGACTGGATCCTCGTGACCTGGAGGTCCAGACAACTTGGACCGACTGTCTATCCTTATTTCGTTTGACTTTTGCGATCCATCATCTGCGTCATGACAAGACACGAAAGAAGATGGCATATATGTGCACTTTCATCAGTCGTGAGAGGCTGAAATTCTGGTTTTTATCTATGTTGGGCGCTAATGGAGGGAACTTAGTGTCGAAGATAATCCAACAGTGAAGGTCAGGTAGGTAATCAGTATATTCGTCCTTCTGCTGCATATAGTGGTAGATGTGAGAGAATCAGTGCTACATATTGCCGCGACTTTGCAATTTTTACTCTTCTGCCACATAAGCACAATCTTGGTGATTCGAATTGAAGATCTCTCTCTTTTCCATCCCATTGCTTCCCTGTCATCAGGGTAAAAAGAGTTCCGCTAGACTGTCACAAACCTCTCCCAGAGTACACTCGATAGACGACTTTCGCGGCTACTCCACAGTCCACACTTATACGCCCGAGCGCCCGGTCAAAGCACTACCGAGCACCTCAGTTTGTGAGCGCCACCACAGTCGTGCAGCTGTCCTGGTCCCTGCTGCGTTCGCTCTTCTATGCGAGGTTAGCTCAAGCACGTGAAAACCGAGATGAGACCGGTCTCTTCTGGGTCTGGGTGAGGGTGAGCTGTGCAGTCTCCAACAACTAGTAAGAGTCGCAAATCTCCGAGGAACCGCACGGTCGCAGACGATCAGATCCAAGTCCCGTGGCAAGTGTGCCGCCACAAAGTATATGGCACCAGCAGAGAATTCAAACCTAATTGATTTCTAGTTGAGAGGCTCTTCCAGATGACCATCACTTCATATAGTATACAACTAGGTGCCAGGCAGTAATGAGTCTCCTTCGGTCTGAGGGGAATGTTGGGATTGATGATGTTGTCAGTAACTCAGTAGACCAACTCGGTTCCTGACGGCCACCTCAGGTACCGTCTCTCTTAGTCTTTCGTGCATCTGGCAAACCAGACCGAACCAAAGCCAGTACTTCTGGATCCACCTGTGTGTACCTGAAGGCTGACAGTCTGTCTGCATCTGCACCTGTTCCTTACCGTTGTACCGCTGTCCGAAGTACATGTCATCCCCCCACTTCTACCTCAGTACTAACTAATGATCATCACTCATCTTCGCTCACAGTGCTCGAATGACCGAGTCCTTCGAGACCTACAGTACACGAGGAAGCAGGTATGACTCCGCTTGCAATCTTGTACGCCTTATACTCGCTACAGACCGAGAATGTACAGAATGAGATCCCTGCGTCGGCCCCTTTTGCAGACACCCACATGGTATCTGTTTCCGATGAGAACTATGTCGCCCTGGTAAGCCTGCTAGATTCTGGATGTGTATTCGCTGTGCATGGTCATATCGAATAGGAATAACAGTACGGTCTTCCGGGTGAAAGTAGGCATCTCTAGGGCTATACCTACACCTGCTCGAGACTGACTACAAACGCCACTATCCGGAAGGATTGTCTCGAACCAGATCATAATGCCTCTTTGCGACTTCAGTTCAGACTTGAGTGGTAACGAGTACCCTAGGAATGCTCGGCTCGATCGCCTCGCCCTTCTCATTCATGATCGGTGACCCTTGCGGACTGGCCGATATTTGATGTCACTGCGGCGCAAGTTAAATGAAATTCGGACACTGCAGTACACTCAACGCAAATCTCATCGTCCAGTTCACGTTGTCTCATCCCTTGCGATAGCCAAGCAGCGGCTGGCGTGTAGGGTGCTCTAGTATAGCGGAATTGCGATGAAACCTTTTGCTTCGTCGTCGAAGTATGCATGACACGGAGCGGCTGCTTGTGGCTGGACTCCTACCATACCGTAGATTCTAATTGACGTATGTAGACCATTACCTGCCGACAAGATCATAACCCCAACTAACTCGCACGGACCACATACTTGACGTCCCGTTGTACGATTCAAACAATCACTTCATTGTATCTGAGCCCCCTTGCATCCCGCGATTAGATCGTGGCTACTGTATACTTGTGCAGGCCGCGAAAATGGCCGTGTTGGCCCACAGAATTAAGCATACTCTAATCGCCCGGCCAGACCCGCCTTTCGCTCCGCGAAATGACGTCGTATACAGCAATGCACAGGCGCATCGAGACCCGACTTTGCGCGCGGTCCCTGTCCAACTCCGAGATCTGCACGTTTAGCATGGACGGGGCCTGGGTATCGTCACTGGTTCTAAAAAATAATCTTGGGAATTCCGTCAAAGAGGCACGAGCCTTCCAGTGGTGTTGACGGGAGTTGCGGTGATTCTGAAGAGGCTTTTGCTGAGCATTGTCTGTCACGAGGGCTCCGTCTGGATTGTCGGCTTTTTTGATTCATATGGGCACTCAGACGGGTTTGAAATAACGTAGGTGTCCTAGTCTCTGAAGCCCAAAATCATGTCCATCGGGCTTTGTCTCTCACACACACTCTCTCTTTCTCTCTGTCTCCCCCTTTCTTTCTCTCTCTCTTTCTCTCTCTCTCTCTGTGTGTGTGTGTGTGTGTGTTTTCTCCCCTACTGACACTATGAATTCAATAAGATATACTGTAGTATACTCCATGAAAGTTCTTCCGCACCGAACGACCTATATGATATACGAAATTAGTGGGATACATTCCCCGCAGTATTCATGGTGGTGCGAGCTCTGCCATTTCCTTGCCCACGCTTATATCAGTTCAATTCGTCATTCGCCGCCTGCGTTGGACCGCCATATAAGCCCAGAACCTTAGCTGCTTGTCCAGATATTTGCTCTACTCGCGTCACTGCTTATTTCAAAGGTATCAGGTATCTTGTTATAGTCCTGCGTGTGTCATAGTCTGCTCACACCTATTCATATCTCGTATCTCGTATCTCGTGCACAATGGGTCTTTAGATCCAGCTTTTTCGAGCACACGAACCGTGATGTATCATCTTGAGCTTCATGGACTAAGGCTGCTACCTAGGGTGGGTAGCCACGGCAGAATTGCATATTCTTCGACATGTACAGACGTATTGAAAATTGTAGTCCACAGTCACACAGTTCCATGCCTATCACACGCCTGTGATCAAACACATTTCGTGACAATTGGCTGTATTGATATGAACCGTACATCACGAGGGAGGTGGATTCGCAAGCCCGAGTTTCACCGAGGAGATGGGCAGTCAGACTCTAAGATAGAGGAGACCTTTGGGACTGAGGTTGGGACTCGGCGAATCATTATAGTATAAGGTACCTTACGAATCGAATTGAATACGCGGTTCTTTTTGACTGCTTAGACGAAGACCTCCTTACGTTCCGTAGTGATAGCTGTTCCGTGTTGTGATAGCTGTGCAGCGAAGAGACCATCCTAGGAGATTATGGCCATATTCACCGACGTGATCGAAATGACAACATCAAAAGGATAAGGTATCCTATCACCCGTATGTACGCTGTCCTGCTTCAAATGCTCGACAAATAAAGATTCCTAGACTCTTATGCAAGTCAGGTCGTCCGCGAAGGAAAGAGTCGATCCAGGAGGATAGACGATAGAATATCAAGGAGTCATCAAGTGTACTGGTAAGAGGTCGGGTCAGGGTCGTTCGATAACGTTATCCAAAGAAGATAAGGTCACCTTCCCCAGAATGCAGTCCAATGTTGACGGGCTGATCACAGTCGCTATTAACTCCCGAGACATGAGTCTATGCTTGTTGCGGAGGATGAGAGAAGGAAAGGGACCATCTGAGCATCACGGACCTTCGTTGGAATCAAGCTGGGACTGACCTGTCGACGATTGTAAGGTGTTGTATTTCTTGGTCACACGACATTCTTGGACAAATGTTCCACGCTCCAGATCCCAGCGCGGGACTTCAAATCTCTCACTTACGCGGCGAACTAGGTGGGCAGTAACCAAGAGACTGCTCAGGGAAACGTCTATCGTTGATAGTGATTATTCATGCACGACCGAAAACCCCCAGGGGCTACAACTGGCAAGTTCGACAAAGATGAGCTCCCGTGTGAACATGTGTGCAATTGTGCATTCATTGGGGGCGTGTTATATCTTTGGACTTCCAGCTGTGCGGGTGTATGATTATGACTTGCCTTGATAATCCAGGATAAACCCTACATAGACCTAGGTAATATAGTTGTAGGTGGCTAGCACGAAACTACTTGGTTTCATAACCGGAAGGTTTTGGAAATAACAAGTCGCCTCCCAAGATAGTATTGACTCATTGAGTACCTGCTACCTAGTCCCCCAAGTGTCATCGCTCACAGATCGTGGTTTGACAAGAGTAGGACACTCCAACCAATGTCCTGTTCTGGCCATTCAATCGCCAACTTCCTGGTCAACGGCTACCACCTACCTCAAGCATGGATCTTCTGTGGCATTTATTGGTAGCTGAAACCCCTCAATGCTTAGCGTAAGGTTAGATTGTGATATCGATTTACCGCAACACGTACGTAATATAGAGATACAGCTCACGCTTTCTAATGAGGACTGCAAGTGGAAGGGTCTTCGAGTATCGTCTCTAGAAAAGATCCTCCACCTTCTCGTGACCCAGGCGATAACCGGATTACTTGCAGTGGTTGGGCCTTCACTTTCATCAAATAGAGTTAAGATTTGAAAGAAGATGGGGTCTAATGCCGGATTTCAGTGGTATAATGGTGCTCCCGATGTTAATTAGATTATCCATTCCATGCCCGCCATGATGCAAAGAATAATTAAATACAACAGTATGAGACAATATGAAAACATGCTTTGAACCCCAGATGAATGACATCTGAGTAGGTATCAGTCAAAGATGGGATAAATGACCAGTTCATATCCAAAAAAAAAAATTAATCATCCATGGGTGGAGTGTAGCCCTCAAACACCTCTTTTTCGAACTTTCCACACAAGTGGTCCCACGTGAGCCAGCCGCCATCAATATCGGCCCACGCCCCAGCGTCCGCGACGCTATGAGCCTCGGTCGAGTTCACCGCAAGCTTGTGCGAAGAGACCCATATGCGGCCGTCGGCAGTGCCAATGGGCTGCTCGGACACTCGAGGAACCATAGCCTCGATCAAGGGTCGCACATACGGGTAGAACCATGACTGGTCCCAGAGCTTGTCGAGGTAGTCCTTGCCGCCTGTGGAGTGGAACATGCCATATACCTCTTTGGAGACCAGATTGGTCTCGAGTCGGATTTGCGTGATGCTGGGAACGGTGCCGACGACGGGCTCGATCATGCGGAGAATGCGGGTGATGGAGGATGCGAGATTGGCGGGAAGGTCTATCGTGAAGGGCTTGAAATTGGGAAGGCTGGCGGCATTTTTGTGGACAGTGGCATATGTAGTTGCGTTGTCTTGTTCGTGGAATTGATCGAAGGTGAGCATGTCCAGGACGTGGTCAGATCCGGCGCGTGTCTGGAACAGCGAGGACCAGTGGTCGATGCCGATGTGGTATTCGGTTCGTTGTCCGGGGGCGATATCCGGAAGGACCTTTTCATAGTCCGTGGGCCATATCGTATTGATGTCGATGTCACCGTGGAAGTACTCCTGGTATTCGGCTATCGTGCGAGAATATTCTTGCATGCCCCAAACTTCGCTCATGTACAGCTGATCGGAATCACTCCAGTCGCCTTCCCGGCTGTAGCGTTTGGCGATGAGGTCCAAAGTGGCCGCAAACATCAGGCGCATGTCCTTGACCGGGCCCATAATGGTCCCGGAGTTCAGCCAGATGGGGACGTTGTGTGCATAGTTCCCATCCAAGGGTCCATATGCGCCCAAGGGAATGTCCAGCTTCCGCGGGATCGCCCAACACCCAATACGGTTCTGCTCAGGTGGGTAGCAGGCCTTTTCGGGTCCGAACAGGATACTCAACCGAGGCATATCCTCCTCTTTCTCGAACTTGCCCTTGAATCGCATGGCCAGTCGATCGTTCGCCTTGTTAATGACGTCGAAATAGCGCTCAATGAGAACGTCGGCCGGGATTTGGAACACCACATCGTACCCGTCGATCATCAAGACCAGGTCGTCGTCTGATGAAGGTGGGAGGTTGTTCAAGTAATGCATAACTGTGCGCACTTTGGCCAAATGAGTCTTGGAGGCGTCCAACTCTCCTTCTTTCATCCAGCCATTCAAGGTGGGCACCGGATAGCCCAGGGCCATCGCCGAGGCCAGTAATCGACATAACCGGAAGTGAAAGCCGCTGGCCGGGGCCAGCAGGTGGAATTTGGACACTACCTGAGGTGTCGCTGGCGATGCATGTTCGCCGGCACTCTCACTCCCCTCATTTGATATGGGGACCGGGTCTCTGACTTGTGGCGAGACGGGGTATTGAAATGCCGTGATGAAGGCGATGATGAATACGCTCGCAAGGCCGGCCCATTGCCAGCGACTGAGTCGATTTGTCAAACTGGAGAACTGCATGCTGTTTGTCCTGATGGACAGACAATCGGTCTTTGTGTAAATTCGGCCGGTCCCTCCTTTACCCAGGTATTGTTTGATGATCACGGGAACTGACCTGGAGCCCACAAAGAGGCTCTCCGGAAAGGGAGCCGCGATGGAAAGTTTGCCAGGGATCCCGCTTATCTTTTGATTTTTGGGGTCGGAGAGTGACTACGGGTTGTTCTCACTCGACAGTAAATCGAAGACTGCAGGCACAGCCAGGCAGAGCAGGGTGGACCAGGTGTCAATCGACAATGAGTTGCACGTTGCTGGCAACCCACGGTTGGTCACAGATGCACGATCTGGACAATGAGATCAAGGAACCGAGTACCCTTTCCTGGTCTGGAAGGCTAGCGCAGTAATTTTGACGTTGCCAATTCTGTCCTAGGATGATCTGAATAATACACTTACGTCTTACAGTTACTGCCTTACAGTACATGGCTCTGGGTCCATGCCAAGGAGAGAGTGTGTGTGGCTGTGTGGCTGCGGATGTGGGTCTGTGGGATGATAAAGTACAATCACTATATCATCGAAGGTAAAATTACCACCCTTTTGTTTGTCACGACCACATAGAGACCCGAGGGAGTCAGACGGGAACGCTCTGTTGGCGGCAGAAGCCGCTGTGAGAACTTAGAAGCGCCTCCGTGGCTGAACTGCTTGCGCGGCCCTGCGGCTGTCAAAATGTGCCGTGGGTGAGACTGAAGCCCCTGAGATTGGGGCACTCCTCTCTACGCGAGCCCGCTAATGAATCGATGCAAAATATATCGATGATCTCTATAGAGTTATAGACTAAGATAGGGAAAGGTATTGTATGGTATCATACCAAAAGTAGATTGTATTATTGTAGTATTGTACCAGTCTACCAGATGATGCCAGAATGGATACCTCCGAATACGACGCATTAAGACATTTGCCCAATTATCACTAGATTCACTACTGCATCTGGACGAGCCCGGGGCTCCTGTCCAATTATGGAGCGTATTGCGTGCTGGACTGGAGTCCATGCTTGGCAGTCAAGGCGATTTTCGAAAGGATCGATTTATGTGTTCAGGCCCAGGGTGGTGTTCAACGGATCACGCGAGGGGAGATTTCAAGATACACGCACTGATGCAGTAGTATCCCGGAATTGAGAAGTGCGGGTGTATTATATCTGCTTCATAGGGCAATAAGTGTAATGATGTATTAGAATCATCGAATGCCTACCCAGCTCAGCTACTCCCCTAGGTACTGTACAGTGTACACTGTACAGTACTATAGTGTCTAAGTGTACTCAGTATGCACTAACTATAGTATGCAACTATGTATATTATATATTGCATAGGTAGTGCATAGTGCATCACTGCATACTAAAAAACTACAAGTATAGCAGTGCATAACTGCATACGAACCCACCCCGATAACTCGAGTCTCCCTGCAGAATGCAGAGTACAGACAGGATTGACTCGTTTGTGGCGTCCTGCAGTCCCAAGACGTGAGGACCGCCGAGCCCGAGATTCAAGTTTCAGGTGCTTACAGCGACCGGGCCTCCCTTGAATACATGTAAAATTAAATGACATCCACCGCTAACCCCAGTACCGCACTACAGAAGTGGAGGCCAATGCGGATGGATTTGACCCGCTCGGTACTGAAGTGGTTCCGCTCGGATCGTCACCGGCGTAAGAGCAGATG
This sequence comes from Penicillium ucsense, assembly GCA_014839625.1. NCBI lineage: Eukaryota > Fungi > Ascomycota > Eurotiomycetes > Eurotiales > Aspergillaceae > Penicillium > Penicillium ucsense. Next base: position 190,317 of record WIWV01000042.1, read on the forward strand.
GAGAGCTTGCAGGCTCGCTCGTCTCTCGATCGAGTCGATACCCGCCATGATCCATCAGGATGTCTTAAGTTGTCCCCCCGTCCCACGCATCGACTAGTCCCGGACTGGACTGGTACTGAGGCTGGGCTGGGAAAACTGGATATGGACGGATGACGGACGCTTCCTTCTTGATTCCATCTGGTCCACCGTCTATGCCAATTCGTCGATGTTTTTCCCCCCAGGTCACTTTCCCCCCTCTCGATTGCGCCCAACTCACCGCGTGGACTGGACTCTGACAGCCTTCGTCATCCGCGTGGCTATCCAGACACCACACCTTCATTAAGGAGCCTCCGATCATAGCCCTCCCTCACTGGCAGCCGCCCAAGATTGACACTCGCTTTCGACCTTTCTTTTCCTTCATGATTGACCACCGCTAGCGCAACATAGTCTCCCCCAACATGCGACACAGCGAAGAGCGTGAGGAGGCGGAGCTGGCTCTGCTCTCCGGGAACGAGGACTCGACCTCGAATACCGACATCGATGACCTCGATCTCGAGGATCTCGAGGCCAACCGCAAAGAGGAATCGTCCACGACGACATCAGAACCGGTGGAATACCAAACGCCGACGACGGTGAAGTTTATATGGGTGACCTGCTATTTCGGCTTCAGCATGGCGCTGACCATCTACAACAAATTGGTCCTCGGCTCGGTACGAATGACCACTGCCTGGGAACCGTTGTCGATTGATCGCCCTCAGATGTACTGACTCGGGGATGATCAATGTGAATAGTTTCGAGCACCATGGCTCTTGACGTGTCTGCATACCTCCTTTAGTGCCCTTGGCACCCTCATTTTGCTGCAAATGGGATACTTTAAGCTATCTACACTCGGTCGCCGAGAACATCTGATTCTCGTGCTATTCTCCATTCTCTTTACGACGAACATTGCCATGTCCAATCTCTCACTGTATGCGCCCATGTCCAATTTGCCTCGACACGCTTTCCGATTGCCAGGACGGGCAGTACCCAGACGTGGGGATGCTAATTCGATTCACTCCCCAGCTCGCTCGTGTCCCTCGCTTTCTTCCAAATCATCCGCAACATGGTTCCGCTGTTTACCGTGCTCATCTATCGCGTGTGGTTCTCTCGCACCTATGCGACAGGCACATACCTCTCGCTGATCCCCATTGTCGTCGGCGCGGGCATGTGTACCGCAGGCGACTACCACTTTACCCTTCTGGGTCTTCTTGTCTCCATATCCGGTGTCATTCTTGCGGCAGTCAAGGTCAGCCCATCCCATTCCGAATCACTCCTTGGCCCGAAGTTGCGACGACTTGTCCCGTCTTCCTCCGCGGGCGATGCGCCAAGCCTTGGCGAGCGTGCGTCATTCATGCTAACCAACCACCTCCCCTTCAGACCGTCACCACGAATCGTATCATGACCGGCTCCCTCGCCATGCCCTCGATGGAACTTCTCTTCCGCATGGCCCCCCTGGCTGCAGTGCAGTCCCTCTTTTTTGCCGCCGTCTCGGGCGAAATCCCCGTCTTTCTGCACGCCATGTCCGAGCGCAATGCCGATGGCGCCCTCAGCCGCACGCTGATCACCGTTGTCTTCATCGTCGGCAACGGACTTCTCGCCTTTGTGCTGAACATTGCCTCTTTCCAAACCAACAAGATTGCCGGTGCCCTCACCATCACCGTGGCCGGCAACTTGAAGCAAGCCATCACGTTGGCGCTGGGAATCCTCGTCTTTGCTGATTTCACCATCAACGTGCTCAATGGAGTGGGCATCTTTTTGGTTTTGGCGGGATGCGCATGCTTCAGTAAGGTAGAGCTGGATTCGAAGCGACGAGCAGCGACGAAATAGAGACCCGCGCTCTCGGTTCGCCATTGTTCATAATAGAAACCAACATATACCATCTAATCGAATACTTGTAAATCTACCGAACCGGTGCACACTGCACACTCTCCCCGTTAGAGTCTCTTCACTCTATTCGTGCTGTGCCAAGTGTATTCAGTGTTCAGTATTGTGGATTTCCTTTCTATCATGACTGAACCAAATGACTGGGCCAGCGTAAGTGTCCACTGTCCAGTGGTCCGCTGCCCACTGCCAGGCAGTACCGTATTCGGATCCAATGCCGAGCCTCACGGCCCCAGTCTCGTCACACACAGTCACGTCCAGGTCCCGGTCTCTCGCCTGGCTCCAATCGAAACTCCAGCCCTTTCCGCCCCCAATACTGTAGAGTGTAGACCTCGACTCACCCGCAAGTTCCGACAAAGTCCCATCCACACCGAAAAAAAGGGAAATCCAAAAAGGGGGGCTGTGGGCTGTCGGGGCCCCCAGGGGTTGCATGCCCAGTTTTTTCGCGAGTCGCCACCCTCGCGACCCAAGTGCCAAGAAGCACCGCCGGCCTACCATCGCCGACTCTGCGGTGTTTCGTATGGGGGCGCCGAATGAGCGGACCCGTTGGTATTGGCATTCGCAAGCAGTTGAAAATACAAAGTTGTCAAGTATGACAAGTACTGTGCATTGTGTGCAACTGTGCATTGCAATGTGCAATTGTATAGTACGTACATAATTACAGATGTTCAGTAGTTAAGGAAAGAGGGGCTAGGGGTCGAGAGAATCATTCCGGAATCAGGACCTGATTTTATCAATCATGGTGGTTGAATTCATTGCGGTCTCTAAAGATTTTGGTGAAATTGTGCCAGTGCCCACTGCCCACTGCCCACTGTTCACTGGCCCCGGCCGAGTCGCGCCGTCTTTCCGAGAGTGCCGGGGCCAGGGTCCACTCCGGATTTGGGTGCGAAACCGAGCGGGCGGACCCTCTGTAAACTTTGTGAAAGTGTAAAGTGTAAAAACTAAACTGTAATTGTCTAGAGAAAACGCATCAGGGGTATTTTACAAGAAGGTGATTAGGATTGGAATCTCTGCTTTAGTGTAATGCGTAAGGAATCATGTACCCATGTAATTTGCACAAAAGTGGCCAGATTGGATTTGTGCTGACTGCTGGGAGTACTGATCCCTGACTCCAAAGTTGAAGTCCATCCGCAGATCGACGTCAAATTATCGATCAAGATATAGACGAGTACCAGTACTAGCTGCTTCAATTCTGTGGTGAGTGTACTACTACTACTCTGTACTCTGTACTATGTGAGTACTATACCTATGCAACTAGGTACTTAGTACCAACTTGGCAACTAGCACTGTCTCGGGAGTTTTACAGTACCACAGTGCCATCGAAAATGCAACTCTCCAGTGCACAACTGCACATGGCTCAGCTCACGGACCCCGCCGGTCCCTGCCCGAGGTGCCCTGAGGCCGGCGGCGGGATTCTCAGCTTATCTAATATGATGATCTCGCCGGGTCCTCCGACGCAGCGGCCCACGTGATACCTACCTCTGATGAACAGCCCATAGACACCTCAGGTTAAGCACGGAGCAAGTCGAAGGTCCTCGGTCTGGCGCTCTGCCACTATACGATGACTTCAGCTGGACACATAGCTATGCTATCGTATAATTTTATCATACACATTATTGTATTTTATCATATTTCGGAAATGAGATGATTGGCACAGAAGGAAAATGATTTTTAAGGCCCACAGGCCCCCTGATGTCGGGAGGTCTTGGCAGCTAGCCTTACGGGAAAAAGTGTGCAAATTGGAAAAAGGATGGTGGGTCTGTGCTGGGAAAACCCCCCAACAAAAAGATCGAGGAACAGCGTCTTCGAGATAATCATCAGCGGACTGATATGACCTTGAGACTATCGAAATAGAAAGTAGAACCATCATAGTCATACTGGAATCTACATTTACAATACTGCAAAACTACCGTGCAGACTCCAAACTTCCTAGGTAGTAGGTACATACTGTACAATCACATGTGCCAGAGCCAGACAGGCGTTGTTTGTTAAACTTTTCAATCCGTGTACTTCCACCTAGACAAGAGGACACTTCACAGTTCACACTACAGGCACTACTGCGGTATACTTTTGTCGACAGGTTGGAGTTGGCCAGGGGTATCACCCCGTGTATACCCAGTTTGCAACCAGCTTCCACGCCACGGGGGCTCATGAAAAGTGCTTTTTGACAGCGGCAAGTAAGCCCCGAAAGCTTTGCCCCAGGCTAATCTAATCGTGGATATCAAACGGCTGTTCAAAGACAACCAAGAGGATTCTCTCGAAGAAATACGTTCATGTTGCACAAGTGACGAGTAGGAACTGAATCAGTGCATCAACATGTCATACCCATGCCTCTGTGGGAGGTGTCATGTAGATTTCAGACTGATATTGAAGTCATGAGGAATGGAGAATAATAGAGAGACATGGACTTTACGGCAGTTCTGTGCTATTCTGCTACACTATTACACTTGGACTTGTGACTCTAATAACCTCTGGAAAGTGATACTACAATTCAGGGGTCAGCCTTACCTACAGTATACATAATTACATATTATATCTTATATAGGTACTTAGCCTGACCCCCTTTTACACTCCTTCGAAGTGTCATCGATTGATTGAAAATCATAATTTTCACAACTTGCATACATACTCCAGCATGAGTGTAATGTGTATGTCTAAGAGACTGAGACAGTATTTGTACGGACACTTTGCAGTTTGCAACTTTGCACCAATGCACGCAATGCACGGAGTCCGTATTGTGGAACAGGTTCGAGCTATGGAATCCATCGGGTCCATTGGGTCTTGGCAGAAGAGGCCCGAGGACATGCGGTTCATGACTTTTATTACACCCGCGGTCCAGTCTCATGTATCGACACTCACGACAGATTCGACACTCAACGAGTCAACAGGACTACGATGCTTCACCAGCAGCGTACATTATGCCATAGAATAAGCTGGTAGAATGCGGGATCATTACGCTACAATTTGCGCAATCGAGGCTGACTGATCATCTGATGAGATTTGTGTTATCTTTTCTTACTCGCATATGATGTACCGTAGAGTGTAGAGTGTAGACGAGAATTTCAATCAGTTCCAACTTCCAAGCGATGCCTCATGTGAGACAGTGAATGAGTGAAAGATGGACGATCACAATACTTGTATTGTAATACGGAGGCCGCTCCGGTCGGGTGGCTTCGCACATCTGCTTCCAATCGCTTCGGTCTCGTGACGACAAGTTGTTATCAGCGACAAGCTAGTCTTCCACTTCAAAGCCACAGATCTCGCCCGTACAGGCTTCGCTTAAAGTTGAGATTGATTGATCAAGTCGACAGCCACCCGTCCCCTCTTTATCTATCATGATACGAAAAGAGATCACGAGTCATGGTCAAAATGCTCGAGTCTACTATGTCATCACTTCTCAAGTTCTTCCAGTGTTTCCAAAATTGGCTTATCGCTAGCGGGCCGGAGCCCCGGCGATAGCCCCGGCTTTAGGGGGTGGTAAACGATGGATCCATGTGGCTCCCGCTCTTTACCCTGCGGTACGGTGCCTGTCTGAAATTTCTTACGTCTCGAATACGAACTCGAAAGATACAGTTCATCGATATGATACGTGGAAATATACACATATAGGTGGAAAATTGTGAATGTTGTTGCACCAGGTGCCCGTACGTACAGGGCTCATGGCTATGCTCAACTGCACATACGAAAATATGATATGTATTCATACATCACTAACCGCTCATAAGTAGAAACACTGTCTGTCAAGTTGTCGACTGCGATGTCTCTCCAGACCAGCACGGAAATCAGGTCGCGGGACCTAATTTCCCCTAATCGTGCCGTGAAGTGGGTTCCAAAGGTCTGCGAGAGTACGCAGTGTCTGATTGGCTTGCCCGCTCCTGTGGCTTGTGGCTTTCTATCGTGGCTCGGGCAAGAAATCCTTGGCTCGCAACAGTGTCCCCTTGGGCCTCCTGAGGCCGATGGTGGCATCAAGCTCGACCGCACTTGAATAAGGAGGACATGAGCGCTTTCGCCGTGTTTGAATTCTTTGATAGATCTTTGAGATTTAAAGAACAGAAAAGATCGAGGTCTTGTCTCTAGTACTTACCTAAATTCTACTAGAAGTTGAGGTAATGTTGAACGCTTTACATATCTCGGGTAATTCTTCTTGGACAAACAGATACAGCATATCCGTACTCCGTAGCCCTATGGTAACTTTGTGTATGTACAGCCCGTAATTATGTATAACCTAAATACTATATAGGCTATACGAGAAGACGGCTCATCTGGTATGATTACGATACAGTCGTTGTGGATAACCCTCCCCAAAAGAGAAGACGCTCACATCTCCGCTTCGAGATTTCTTCTGTCTTTCCCTTCCAGCAGAGCAAATCAAATGCATCGGTTCCCCCATCAAGTCGATCTTGAGGCCGTGAGAGGCTCGATGCGTGGTGATCAGATCATCACGCAAGAGACCCGTGTGTTGGTTAACATCGAAGCAGTGATGGCCCTATTGGTTTAGGGCACCGTATTAACTACTGAGTACTTGACTAAGTTGACTGCACGTCCACAATCGTCACTTGACCGGTCGGGCTAACCCGCACTGGGCTGGCCACGGAAAGACGGTTGTGGACCAGAATACGAAATCCGATGATTCCCTTTGTACAGTACGAGCAAAGGGAGAGGAAAAAAAAAAACAAAAAACAAAACAAAAAAACAAAATCCAATTCCTTGGAAAAGGCGCAAGCCTCCAAATCTGGTGGCTCGCGAGAGCGTCATGTCTCCTCCGCAGCCCATTTTAGGAACGAGCGGCCCAGAACTAGTGGCTTTTGGATGGCTTACCCCGGTTGACAACAAGAGGATCGTTTCCTTCTCCCCTGGACCAGAAAGAATCACCCAGGGGCAAGTTTGGGATCTTCTTGGTTTGTCTCTGACTTTTGTCTCCCGTTGCTGGACTAGACAGTAGATACCCTCCTCATTGAATTGATTTCTCTTCTCTTTCTCCCCGCATTGATCTTCTTCGTGTTGATTCAGCGATGCACTCCGTCGCGCCGACTTCGATCGCCGATACACACGATTCCCCAGATGTCTCCTCGACCGTCTTGACAACGCCTGACCGCAGTGCGTCATGCAGTCCTGCCCTCGATGAGAAGCTGAATGCGCCTGGGAGCGCATCAAGCAACAAGTCCCTCCATTCTTCCCGGAGCAGAGAAGAGCCGATTTCCTCTCCAAGACCCATTCGCAGCATCTGCTGCGTTGGCGCAGGATATGTTGGTGGTCCCACAGCCGCTGTGCTCGCGCTCAAGAACCCTGCTATCAAAGTGACGGTGGTTGATCGTGACGAGCGTCGCATTCGGAGGTGGAACTCCCGACACCTTCCAATCTATGAACCGGGCCTGGCGGAGGTCGTGCGAATTGCTCGCGATGGACTCGGGGACGTCTCGAAAGTCGAGCCCCAAGAGGGATCACGAACCCCTAACCTGTTCTTTTCCACGGATGTCTCTCGCTGCATCAGCGAGGCTGATGCCGTTCTAATCGCCGTCAACACCCCGACCAAGATGCGCGGTACAGGCAAAGGTTGCGCGACTGACATGACAAGCTTCGAAGCCGTAGCTGCCGAGGTCGTGCGTCACGCAAGGGATGGAACTATCATAGTCGAGAAGAGCACTGTTCCATGCAGGACGGCTCAGATGATCCAAGAAATGGTAAGGGCTCTGGTAGTCATGAAAGTCTTCCCATTCGCCCCGGCTCGACTAATTCCGCCCTGTGCCTGATAGATTCACATTCAACGACCAGGTGCTCGATTCGAGATTCTATCCAATCCCGAATTTTTGGCTGCGGGAACTGCTGTGCAGGACCTGATCTGCCCAGACCGCATCATCATCGGATCTGCCCCCACTCCCGAGGGACTGGAGGCGGCACAGGCGCTGGCAGAGGTTTATGCCTCGTGGATTGAGCGGTCACGGATCATCACCACCAATGTGTGGTCGTCCGAGTTGGCCAAACTTGTGGCCAACTCTATGCTCGCACAGCGGCTGAGCAGCATCAACAGCATTTCCGCCCTGTGTGAAGCAACTGGAGCCGAGGTCAATGAAGTCTCCCGCGCGATTGGCGCTGACACTCGTTTGGGATCCAAATTCCTGCGTGCCGGTATCGGGTTTGGTGGATCCTGCTTCAAGAAGGACGTCCTCAGCTTGGTCTACCTCGCTGAATCTCTCGGTCTGTACGAGGTAGGGGCCTACTGGCGCCAGGTCGTGGAGATGAACGAATATCAACGTGACCGATTCGCCGCACGAGTGATCAAGCGTCTGAACAGCACTTTGGTCACCAAGAAGATCTGCGTGTTGGGATACGCTTTCAAGAAGAACACCTCGGATACACGAGAAGCTCCCGCGTTGGAAATCATCAAGACCCTGCTCGATGAGAATCCACGAGAGATTGCCATCTTCGACCCCTGCTGCAACCCGCTCGTGATCGAGGAAGAGATCCGCGCCCTGCAGAAATATGGGCCGCCTCTTCTCAGCGATGACGGCGGTTGTGTGAAGATCTACTCGGATGCGTATGCGGCCTGTGCCGACTCCAACGCCATCTTGCTGGTCACCGAGTTTGATGAATTCATGAATTTCCCCATCCCAGCCGCCCGTCCAGCCGCCCAGGCTGCTTCCCCGGCAAAGACCGCCCTTGCCGGCGTGGAACTGTCCAAACTCCAGCTCAACGAAGAGCCCGGGTGCTCGCTGGACTGCCCTGACTGTCAAATGGGCACTGGCTATGGTGACGATGGGGCCAACGATGCCGACACCCTGCCCAAGAAACAGGTGGATTGGGCGAAAATCTCCTCGTCTATGAAGTCACCCAAATGGCTCTTCGATGGACGTTGCGTGATCGATGTGCCCAAAATGGAGGCTCTGGGAATCCGAGTTGAAGCTATTGGCTCTTCGGGCTGGAGTGTGTAAAGTATCACTGACGGAACAGGCTGGTTCCTGGTCACGTTCCGCGTCCAGTTGTCATGGACCGTAACGTTGCTTGTTGTTTGTTAATGTGTGAATGGCTATGTTGTCTCTGACAACCCCCCCCCCCCCCCCCCCCCCCCCCCCCCGGCCGTTTCCCGGCATGGTATATACTCATCTACTTGGGCCCTTGTATTTAGTTGTTCATGTCAAAAGGACTATTTGTCAGCGCGACATTTTGTGACACTCACGAATCGAATTCTACCGAACCTATGTGTAATAGCGATGTTTTTTTGTTCTCCAAAAGCCCCTGCCTGAGCTTCTTTACACTCATGCTCATTGATGATTGTAGTCTCTAGGCCTTCACAGGGTAAGTGCACGTGATCGTTGGTTGAGCCTAAGCTGTCCAGACTCCAGACTCCAGACTCGACGATCACGCGGTGTGTGGCTTCCGCCGACAACAGTGTTTGTGCCCCCACGTCAACTGATATGCGGACCTGCTGTCCCATCAAATCGAGGCCTTCGGTCATTCCATTATGCATGACGGAATCTGTTCGCCGACGGGCGACTCAGCAGCCACTGGAAGCGCTTCGGATTATCGGTGTATCCACGCGGGGTCTTGCTCACTCCATTGCATTGCTGCAATTACAACTGGCGGATGGGTGGAGCGATGGATCCAGCCGCCCGCACCGTGGGGGAATACTCCAACGCGAGACGATACAACCAAAAAAAAAATCGAAATGGGGAGAATGAAAAGTCTGCATGAGCCGGATCTATCTGATCCGGTCCTTCTTTGATCTCGAGTTCGCTCGCGCTTTTCACTTCATAATCCAAGATTGGGCTCAGCGAAGACCACAAGCCTCGAAGGATGAGACTCCCTTTGCAGGTGCTGTTGCGCGGGCCACCTCGATACATTTGGGCATGTGTCCTGTGCTCGTTGAATGGATTACTCTTCGGCATGGACACCGGGATTATCGGTCCAGTGACTGATATGACAGACTTCAAGGCATCCTTTGGAGGGAGTCAGAATGCGACCATTCATGGACTCATTGTCTCTTCGATCCTGATCCCCGCGGCACTGGCATCCTTCTTTGCCGGTCATCTCGCAGACCGACTTGGGCGCCCAAAAGGCATCAGTATTGGGGTTTTTGTGTTTGGCATCGGTGCTGCGGTTGAAGCCGGTGCAGTCAGTCTCGGAATGTTCATCGCAGGGCGAGTTATTGAAGGGTTGGGTGAGGGTCTGTTCCTGGGTAACTTGGTGGTACTCATTTGTGAGATCTCTCCAACGAGCACAAGAGGTCCATTGACCACGGGCCCTCAGTTAATGATCACCCTGGGGTTGGTCGTGGGATTCTTTACGTGTTATGGAACGTCTGCGCTTGTCTCTTCGTTCTCTTGGCGGACACCGTTCATCGTTTTGTCTGGCCTCTCGGTCACCTTCTCTGCTGCGTCTTGCTTGTATCTGCCCGAGTCGCCTCGCTGGCTGACTCTGCATGGTCGCCACAAGGAGGCTGCCGAGACATGGGATAGATTGGAAGTCAGCCACGCCGAGCGAGAAAAGGCTGAACTGCAGTCGGAACCGTTACAGACCGCCGAGGGAATCACAACAAGCGCTGCATCGGGCGTGAAACATGAAAGCCCCGCGCACAAAATTCTTGACATCTTTGCCAAGGATGTACGCACACGTACAGTTCTTGCGGTTTTCCTCATGGGAATGCAGCAACTGAGCGGAATAGACGGAGTCTTATATGTAAGTCTGGGGCAATGATATGCCTTTCAGCCTTCTGGGTCGAGATGACCAACACTGACAAATTTGACAGTATGCACCTCTCTTATTCCAACAAGCAGGACTCGCCTCATCCCAGGCAAGCTTCTTCGCATCCGGGGTCTCCGCCTTGGTCATCTTTACAGTGACCATTCCGGGACTGATCTATGCAGATGGCTGGGGGCGTAGAGCCAGCATCATCTATGGAGGAGTCGGCCTTGGAACAGTCATGTTCTTGATTGGCGGATTATACGCAGGTGGTGCCGTTCACGGTACTTACGGCGCTGGACGCTGGATTGTCATAGTCTGCATCTATATCTTCGCCATCATTTTCAGCCTGACTTGGGCGGTCGCTGTCAAGGTGTATACCGCCGAGATTCAACCACAACATACTCGAGCCTCGGCCACTACCTTGGCGCATTCGAGCAACTGGATCTTCAATTTTCTGGTTGCTTTGACGACACCGATCTTGTTGGCGAAGAGTAGTTTCGGTGTTTACTTCTTGTTCGGCGGATGCTGTCTCTTGACATCTTTTGTCGGGGCCATCTTCATGCATGAGACAAAGGGGAAGTCTCTGGGGGAGATTGAGGAGGCTTTCAAGCAAGGGAAAATTGGGAAGTCGGTCCTCGGTGCTTTCCGCGGGCCGAGGGCAAAACTGATGGTCTGATGTGATGTAGATTACGAAACACACTGAAGACTTGATCTATGCAGGACATCAGAATGATCTCAATTGATGGGTTACTATGCGCACTTATCTACTGGAGAATTTGTTCTTATATATCCACCGGCTTTATGCTGAACATTACATCGAATCCTGGGACCTGAGTGAGAGAAAGGCATTGCTTCAAGCATGAAGAACACGACAACACAGACACCAATATGTTGTTAGCCAAGAAGGGGTGCACATGCTCTGTCGCCGCGTGCACTGCATTTGATGAATCATTAAGTTCGGTGTTGGATATCGGGTATTGTAAGCAGCCTCTGCCTCCTCGGTCGCTTTGTGGAGCTCCGACCACCACCATCTCATCGAGATATCTGTCTTCAGGTCGAGAAGGTCAGCGAACGAATCGAACGGAGCAACATCTACCGCAAGACCAGACAACAAATAGATCATCGATACTTCTTCCCTCCTCACCCTAGGCAGACACCTAAGACCAGCTCTCTTTGCGTAGCCCCCGTCGGTAAAGGACTAGATTCGGATCCTTGATCAAGGTCCTGTGGCGTGAACACCGCTATATGACATGATGAACCAAATTTAGGAATGTATTGTCAGGCACGAGCTGTGAGATACTAAAATTTAGGTAAGAGGGTGGCCGAGACGGGCCGGATCTTGATCTTTGGGCGCTATGCGGTGAATATGGGTGAAATGGTATAGAGTAACATTGGCGACAGAGCATCAGGTGTGCATGGTATGAGTAGGTAGTGTTCAAGCGATGGAAGGAGATCTCGACAATTTATTAGGTAGCTTACTGATAGAAAGTCCTCCACGTATGATCACTAGTGCCTACTTAATACCGTTTCTGTGTCATGGGTAGGTACCTACCTAGGTAAGTCTGAGAACCTTGGATTATTGGATGTAGCAAAACCAAACCACTACGTCTTGTACGCGGCTTTCAAGAAAGTATGGGTGACAGCATGGTCAGCACATAGATCACCTAGCTACAGTCGCTTTCCTTCGTGTTCAGTAGTGACTCGTGAGCATGGAAGATTATTGTCAGTAGTTCAGTGAAGTACAAGGTTGTCGGAAGTAGGGTGTGGGTTCCATCCTACATTGTTCAAGCGCTATAACATGTCGAATGGAATCTAGGTTACACTCATTTCTAGCTTTCAGCCAGCCATACAAGCCCGAATTCGCAGCCAACGTGCAGTGTGCGGTGGTAAGAGTAGGTAGAGGGTGATTGCCACTACTTGGGAAAAAGACAACGCGCTTCTCACGAGACAAGCGAGCTTCAATTGGGGGTAGCACGACTCGACTGGACATGTAAAGACCTGCAGGATGCTTTATCACGGGGCATCGACTTGCATGGTTGAGCTTACCACAAGTATTTGGCAACCTAACCACACCCGCCTGAACCCATGTGTGCTCAGTCATCCTTCCATTTTATCTCACGCCGACTTTTCAAGATCCAAGATGTCTGCCGCGTTCTTCATTGATTTCCACTCAACCAGGCAGGCTGCCAGGAACGAGACCAGAGCCATTGCCACGCAGACAAAGAAAGTTTGAGTCACCGCGAGATTGTACGCAGCGAGCACAGAAGGCAGCAGTGGACGAGGAATCTTGCCTGCAAGATTTGACGCACCTGCTTGGACGACGGCCGCGGGGTCCATTGACGATGCGTACCGAGTCAAGTTGAGGACGAGACGGGTCTGGAAAACATTCTGGGCAATAGACACGAAGAGGGCCCCGCTCAGGCTCTGCGAGAATGTGATGATGGATATGCCCACTGGTAAATCTGTTGACGAGAGGACAGTTTGGAGGGCGTTGTAGCACTGCTGGAATCCTACCCCAGCTCCAATTCCAATGACAACTTGGTAGCCAATCCAGGCGCTGTAATTCGTGTGGACGTGCAATGTTGTACATAGACCGAACCCAATGGTCAAAAAGGCGCTTCCGAGAAACATGAGTGGGGTGTAGTAACCGATCATGTTGACGAGTAGACCACCAAACGTAGAGCAGACGATCATGGTGATGACAGTGGGTAAGTTGTTGATGCCAGACTGGATGGCTGAGACTTGTTGCACAGCTTGGAACCATATGGGGAGCTGTGCGCGCGCGTTAGCACGATAATTTACTCAAAAGCCGAAAAAAAAGGCATCGACAAAGCACTATGACCATCACTCACATAATAACCAAAAACGAAGAAGGAGCCGCCAAGGAACATCGCGTGTATCACCGCCCCAAGGACATTTCGATTCTTCAGTAGACGAGGTGGGACAGTGGCTTCGTCTTGTTTCCAGATTTGTATCGCGCACCAAGATGCGCCAGATACAGCAAATACTACCAACAGCGCAATGATTTTTGGATGCGTCCACGAGAACTGTGTTCCACCCCACTGAAGGGTCAATAGAAGCGAAACGACCGCGGGCAGTAACGTTGCAAGACCAAGGGGATCCATCCTCTGGATTCTCTTCAGACATCCCGATGGTGCACTTTTGGATTGTATCCTATCCTTGAAGAAAACCAGGATGAAGAGTCCGGTGATGGCCCCTACGGGTAAGTTCAACCAAAAGCACCATCTCCAACTGGCGCGGTCGGTCAATAGTCCTCCTATTCTGTTTCAATATTAGCCCAACTGACCCCTTGGGAAGTTCTTAGGTCACGTCCTCGCCAGGTAGGCAGGTAATCTTACATGGGCCCAGTGATTGTAGCGATACCGCTAACACTTCCAATGATCGAAAAGTAAAGGGCGCGGCGATGGAGCGGCACACTCTCAGACAAGACCAGCAATGCACCTGGCGACATTCCCCCCGACCCGATCCCTGCAATTGCTCTGCCTAGAATGAGGCCCTTTGAAGTCGGCGTGGACGCACATACTAGCGATCCGACTTCAAACAAGCTCAAGGCGAGCAGGTACGTCCATTTGGTGGAGAAAAATGTGTACACTCGACCAAATGGCAAGGTCACGGCGCAGGTTGTCAGAAGATATGCACTTGCATACCAAGACAGATCTTCCAGGGAATTGAATTGCTCGGTGATCTTGGGGGTGGCCGTGGACAGAATGGTGTTATCCTTTGAAGTGAAACCTTTGGTCAGTTCCATCAACGCAATGTTGGCACATTGAGTAAACTTACCAGGGCAATGCAGACAGATTGCAGACAGATTCCAATGAGTATAGGCACAAGCTGCCACGTTGATGGATATTGCTGTTTTGGGTCTCCCCCATCCACGTCGGTCTCACTGACCGAGATCACAGTCTTCCCCTCTGTATCGTCGTCTGTGAGCTCGGCATCTTGATGAACGTGCTTGCTCTGTCTTTGAGGCGTCTCTGCCATCAATCCAAGTCATCAAAGGTATCGGGACTTTGGAACGTTTGTTTGGCATGAATGACACTCCGGGTCTCGTGGATTGGCTGACTAGTTCGGCTGCGCGCAAGCTCATATTCGAGGGCTTTGGCAGGGACATGAATATGGCACGTCTCTCCAGTGAGAAGGGGTGACTACACAGAGGCATGAGACCATGTCAAGTCTTTCCCGGCCTCCTGACGAGCATTCTTCACGGGTCGTTGGTATGCGGATTGAAGTGCAAGCCTCGTCACACCTCATATTGACTTTTCATGGAGCTGCCTTTTCATGTAACGTTGGTAGATGAACGGTTTTGTTAATCCTCATCTCGGCAGAATTCAGAGTTCTCGAAGTGTTTGACGCAAAACAGAAGCTTGCGTGTCGTATAGGCTTGATGTGATGCTTGGAGGGTCACATGCAAAGATCAACTCAGTAGCCGGCGTCAGGTACGGTAGTGACGGCGCGTCAGTCATCTTCACACATTCCTGGCGTCTCGGGGAATAAATAGTCTCCGCGCATTCTCAACGCGCCTAGATTATCTGCTACCTGAGCCACTGCAGGAAAGTCTCCGGTTATATCAGTCATGAAGAGCGTCACGGTGAGGTCCCGTTAGGCACCTCTTCTCGATGGTAAGTTAGTCATGGCGTCAAACCCACTTAGCAAGTAGCGTAGCCTGACCGCATACACTTCCATCTCAAGGCGATATAGCTGAATATGAGAGCCCCAAGCACCAGGCCTTCAGGTCGGAGCAAGAAAGCCACTCGAAGAAACCTGAGCGTTCCCGTGATGGGGTCGATCTGCTCGGGGGCAAGTGTCTACGTTTTCGATGTACGGGTCAACGTATCAATGGAATAACTTATCGCTTCCGATTCTGTGCTCCCACACGATACGACGCTCTCAGCAGATCAGAGACACTCGATTCATGTGATCACGAGCGTGGGAGGTCGCACTTGTGTCTCTTTGAACATTCCAAGTCTTGTTGGAGCGAGGGTCGCCCAACAACAGCAATGGACTGAGCCTGGACGCTCCAGAGCACGTGTCGCGTACTCTCAGAGTCACGAGTCCTGTACTATTACTCTAGTACTCACATACTCAGTGAGTCAGTGGAACTAGTTACTAGTTACAGTAGCTAGTAGACCAGCTACTCACTCAGTACTCACTACTCAATGTGTCAGTACTCAGTACTGTACTCACTCGTGTTTCTGTAGGAGAGCAGAGAGCAGGAGTCAAAGCGGCGAGACCCACGGGCAGTAGGGCAAGTAGTACTGCCAGGCTGCCTCCAAAGTCAACAGTTAAACCTTCCCCGCCCGACCCCAATTTCGATCGACCTTCCACATTCGACCATCATAGCCAAACGCCGCCCGATTGGGAAGATGATGTGAAGAAACGAGACAGTTGTACCGAACTACCGAGCCCAGTAATGCACTACTACTGGAAGTAGTTAAGTACTGATTACCTATTAGTAGTAAGTTAAGTACTAAGTTAAGTGCGAGAGAGTAAGTACTCAGTACTCAGTTGTTGTCATGTGACGCCTTCCACGATTGAGCCGCGGGCGATGGAAACCGGTTTTGGATGGAGCTGGAGATTCTGCTAAGCGACCAGCGATCGGGGGATCTGATCATCTGAGTGGCATCCCGATTCCATGCGGACCATGCCTTCCCTCGGCTTTGATCTGCGCGCCGTGGCTGACGCCCTTTGGATAGACTCGTTCAGGGAGCGGCACCCGGATGTGTGAAGAGCGGAGTCGCCGAACCAGACCGAGAGTCCGAACATCGAAGCGGATGACTTCAGCGGCGGGCGGGAGGCGCCTTAATGTACCTCTCTGACTAACTAGTTATGTGGTTACTACTATAGTTAGAGTACCTAGTAAGTTAGTCAACTACTCCTAGTCTCCGACATACTTACAGCAAAGCACCACTCGGCTTAAGTGGTGAGTGGGTAGGTAGGGTACTGAGGTCTCTTAATTCTTTTCGTCTGCGTCACGAGAAAGCTGTTGATTCAGACTGCAACCTTGAAGGGATTCAACGTGTCGAGCCCGGCATATCGTGCTTCACGTTCCTGTTAGGTCACTGCACGTCAACACAGCAGCGAGAGAGAAGCCCGTCGGTCGCTGAGAGACCAAGGGCCAACTGAAACCTATCGACCTACTACTATACAGTAACTATACACTATACAGTATACAATGGACACAGTGGGAGGCCTGGTCATACGATGCGATTTGGAAGCACTCGACATCCTTTGTTTGATGCTTGAAGATACATATATAGTCATACTACAACTACACAGCCACGCAGTAGTAATATATTGGAGGCTGCTGGGAAACGTAGCAGACCCAAAAGAGGGGAGAAAGGAATGGTGAGATTGCATCTGGTGAGAGGTGCCTATCTAAGCTACGAA